>BLSH010023536.1:453184-469714 GCA_018402905.1 Glandirana rugosa
TTTAACCACTTGACAACTGGGCACTTAAACCCCCTTCCTAACCAGACCAATTTTCAGCTTTCAGTGCTCTCACATTTTGAATGACAATTACTCAGTCATACTACACTGTACCCAAATGAAATTTTCGTCCTTTTTTTCACACAAATAGAGCTTTCTTTTGGTGGTATTTAATCACCACTGGGGTGTTTATTTTTTGAGCAATAAATGGAAAAATACCGAAAATTTTGTAAAAAAATGCATTTTTCTTTATTTCTGTTATAACATTTTGCAAATTAGTAATTTTTCTTCGTAAATTTTGGCCAAAATTTACACTGCTATATGTCTTTGGTAAAAATAACCCAAATTAGTGTATATTATTTGGTCTTTGTGAAAGTTATAGAGTCTACAATCTATGGTGCCAATCACTGAAAATTTATCACACCTGATGCACTGACGGCCTATCTAATTTCTTGAGGCCCTAACAAGACAGGAAAGTACAAATACCCCCAAATGACCCCTTTTTGGAAAGTAGACAGTCCAACGTATTTAGTAAGAGGCATGGCGAGTTTTTTGAAGTTGTCATTTTTTCCCACAATTCTTTGCAAAATGAAGAAGTCAGAGGTGTAAGAGAGGCCTTCCTCAGGATATCAGACTTTCCTACCAGGTACGTGACAGATTCCTTGAGCAATGAGCAACCAATAACACCAATGATCCTTTAGCTGTCAGTAAATGTGGAATTCCTACCAATGACCACAAATATAGGGATCATTCTTTCCACCAATGACCATCATTGTTCTCTGAGAACTGAAAATTATTTCAAGCGTTCTTTCTTCATGTTGAAAAGGTTGAGAAAAGCTGCTCTATATGAACTTTAGGAATCTTTGAGGCAAGCTACTAAACAGTCATACTGTGTAGCGCCCTCACCACTAGAATAGGGTGGTAGGTAAATTTAGTTGTGCTGGATAATAATTATCCTGGCTGATTTACAGTGTTTTGGGATTACATGGCTCATTTCCAGTTTGTGGCTTCTCCTTTTTGTTAGTAGGTGGTGCTGTTGCTTCTGGCATGAGAGTGATAAGCTACAGTACATTGAAGTTATAGTGACACATACCCTCTCAGCCGATGGTGCTGCATTGTGGGAGAGGTATTTAACTGGAAGAAGTTAGGTGATCTGGGAGTCCGGCCCACCCCATTCTCATGGGTGGACGTGTGGGAAACAGCTCCTGGCTGCTAATCATGAAGCCGGGGGCCTATCCAGGAGGCTGCCAGTTGCTAGGCTTGTCTGAGGCCTATCCAGGTGTTCAAAGTTTGCTGATGGAAGCCTGCCAAAGATCTGGAAGGGATTCTGAGAGGGATGGAGTTCGGAGGAAGCACCAGAGGGGACTCTTCATGAGCAGTGAGGCTATGAAGTGGCTGGGAGGACTTCAGGAGAGAACTCATTCAAGTGAATCCATGTGCAGGAAGCTGTGAGTAGAGCTTAGTTACTAGAGGAGACCGGCTGTCCTACAAAGTACAGATGTGCTGGTTCAGCTTAAAGGCTATTTTTCTCTGTACTGCTGTCTGCCTCATTTCACCTATTTTTGTCTAAGGAGTCTGCCTACCTATTGACTGTTACTAAGGGTGTCCTGTGCCCTATCCCCCTCTCTCCTCTATTTCTCCTGTTGAGAAATAAACTTCTTTTTGTTTAAAGCATAAAAGTGACTGGCGCTCAACTTCTTTTCTTATTGATCTCACCATGCCCAACACCCTACACCCTGAGGATTGTGTAACCCTCCCCACCTCTGTAAGAAACCATCAGGCTTCTGGAGAATAGGGGCAGGCGCTACATTAACTTTATAAATCTTTGAGGCAAGCTACTAAACAGTCATACTGTCATACATTATTCACCGACCACCTCTAGAGTATGTTTTACAAACCCTACTGAGGGGAATATGAAATTTCTTGCATTAGTAAATATTTGTGTCGATCTAACAATTTCCATGCTTCTGTGTAAATCGCAATCACTCTATTCGATACACTCTAATCATACACTCTATTCCATTTCAAAACTCAAACAGAAATATTAACCAGGAATACAAAACCTTTGGCAGATAAAACGCCTCTATTATATGAATTTTATCTGTGTAGCTGGTTTCTTGCTGCTCCGGTTTAAATAACCTCCATTACACATCACCTTTATTACTGCAATACTGCTTATTTATTTTTATTACTTTGTAAATAGGGAATGTGTGCTGTTCCCAGCTTTACCTATCAGTATCGGAAAGGTTAATGATCCCGCTGTGCATCCTGAGCCATGCGTGAAATGTTTTCTAGCAGGATATTGCTATCTCAAGAAAACATGACGATTTATAACGATTTTGTGAATGGGAAGTTTCTGGTCCTAGTTTGCTGAGCGGTAGCACTTTGGCTGGGCTCCATTCTATTTCTCCAGGAATTTATTACACTGTTATTCCAAAAAAAGAAACTACTGTATGACACGGACGCGCAAAGCCGATCTCCTACTCCTCATCCACAGCTGCTAAGATGCTTATGGTCTTCTGGAATGTTTATCTTCTTTTTTGGTTTCTGAGATTTATCCATTGCTCGTTAGTTTTGAAAACCGAATCTGTGGAAACTCTTCAAAGGGAATGTTTAATGTTTTGCACATATTTTCTTCATTTTTTTTTTGTATCAAACTAAATTTTTTTTTACATTTTTTCCCTTTATTGTTATATAGATCTTTGTTCTTGGGTTTCTGCATAGGCACACCTACTGTGGCTATAATGATTTTTACTTTGCTGGATTTTTACTTTGCTCCTTTTTGCTATAAAATAAAATATATATATTTTTGTCATTTTTTTGTCTTCTTAAAAATAACAATAAACCAGGGCTTAACACATTTGCTTTGAATCTAGGAGCCAGCTAAAAAAAGTTAGGAGCCAGTTTTCTTTAGCTTAAAAATCTTACAGATGGAACATGTTACTGAAAGTGAACTTATCCTTTAAACCTTTCACAGCCAGAGCTGCTTTTGTGTTTTTTGCACGTTTAACTACTTCAATACTGGTCACTTCCCCCCTTCCTGCCCAGACCAATTTTCAGCTTTCTGTCGCATTTTGAATGGCAATTGTGCGGTCATGCAACACTGTACCCAAACAACGTTTTTATCATTTTTTCCCCCACAAATAGAGTTTTCTTTTGGTGGTGTTTGATCACCTCTGGGGTTTTTCTTTTTTGAGCTACAAATAAAAAAAGACCAAAATTTTTGAAAAAAAGAAACCTTTTTCTTTGTTTCTGTTACAAAACATTGCAAATAAGTTTTCTCCTTCACTGATGGGCACTGGTGAGGCTGCACTGATGGGCACTGATGAGGCAGTACTGATTGGCTATGATGAGGTGGCACTGATGAGCACTGATGATGAGGCACTTATTTGCAGCACTGATGGGCACTGATATGTAGCACTGATGGGCACTGATATGCAGCACTGATGGGCACTGATAGGCAGCACTAATGGGCACTGATAGGTGGAACTGATGGGCACTGATAGTTGGCACTGATGGGCACTGACGGGTAGCACTGATGGGCACTGATAGGCGGCACTGATAGATGGCACTATTTGGCAGGACTGATTAGGAGGCACTGACAGGGATCCCTAATGGGCAGTGATTTCCATCCCTGGTGGGCTCTAGTGGGCTTACCTTGCTGCCATGGGTGGGAATCCCTGTTGGCCATGGATGGGCATCCCTGGTGGTCCTGGTGTGGCATCCTCGGGGGTCCTGGTATAGCACCCTCGGGGGGGGGGGGCTGCACCGATAATCAATCAGTGTAGACCCCCCTACCAGGAGAACAGTCGATCTGCTGTCCTCTACTCGCGTCTGTTAGCGCGAGTAGGGGAAAAGCCGATACACGGCTTTTCCTACACCGTGATCAGCTGTGATTGGACACAGCTGATCACGTGGTAAAGAGCCTTCGTCAGAGGCTCTTGACCAAGATCGGAGATGCAGTCTGTCAGACTGACACACCACACCACTAATCGCCGCGCGCCAGCTTGTTACTCTGAAAGACGTCATATGACGCCCAGTCATGATAACAATACCACTGCCCGGCCGTTAATCTGCTATAGGCCGGACAGGAAGTGGTTAAAAACTAATTTTAGGTCTGAAGATTACATAAAACCCCCAAACATTATATATTTTTCTGAAAGCAGACACCCTAGAGAATAAAATAACGGTAGGTTAAATTTTTTTATGTCACATGATATTACTGCAAAGATCTAACACATAAATGTCTGTAAAAAAAACACATTAGAAGGTAATTTTAGGGGGCACAAAAACGCAATAATTTACCCAATTTTTTGGGTAAAATATAAAAGCCGAGGCTGCACCGAGTATATGGATACCCAGCATGTCAAACCTTAAACATGCCAGTACCCTATATTTCCCATAGGTGGTGCTTTAAAAGCCCCCTATAAGTCATCAGTTTAGAGTTACAAAGGAGGCCTGATGCCTGAATTATTGCTCTCACTCTGGCATGCACAGCAACATGTAACATGTGTATCACAATCAACATTTTCAGGTCTAGCCGCCCTGCCGTGTGTGTTTACGTATGTATGTGTGTGTATGTGGGGGTGGGGGGCCTCAATTTTTTTTTTTGGGGGGGGTTTATTTGCTTGGGTGTAACTTAAATTTTTTAATATAAAAACATGTGTTCCTTCACATAGGGGACATTACATTCTTTAATGGCCTTGATGGCTGGGGAAACTGTCAACGGGGACCCGGAAGTAACGTCACATGTCACTTTCGGGTCAACAACTAAAAGGGGAACCAAAGCCGTTAAACTATTGGCTTCATGACTTGCCTCCTTACAATCTGGCTGGCAGTACCAGACTAGGGGAGGAGCAGAGCAGCGCACATATAGGCAGGGGGTCAGGTTCTGGCCTCTGCTTGTTGCTGTGGGGTATGCTGGTCTAGACTGGTCCCTCAGTAATTCTGTCTCTTAGGTCCACTGCATGGGTGTAAAGTAGTCATGTGACTGCTAATGGGAGCTACACACACTTCAGTTATTTTATCTGATTGATGTGCGATTTGATCAAAAATGTCAAAACAATCAAATCTGCAATGAATCGAACAGCCATAACTTCCCTTTCAATTGATTTAGACTTGATTTTGATCAGATTCAATCAAACTGAGCTGATCAGCCAGGGTGGAATTATTATTATTATTATAACAAGTATTATTGATCATTTTGCATCAGTTGGCAGCCCTGTACTTTGTTCATGAATATGATCATATTTTGATTGATTGGATTATGAGAGTAAATGCGGAGACAGAGATGCTATTGATAATTTACAACCATACGTTGCGATTGTATCTTAATTATCGATTGTAATTTACTTTTCCATGTGTGGCATATTGATCTAATGGGTCGATCCTACTGAGGAAATCCTGCCCATGAACATAACGTTTATAGGAGACAGAGCAATGCTTCTGATGTCATGCCGTGGCCATTTTGCATTATGATTGCTGTATTGTGAAGCTGAGTTAAGTGATACTGATAGCACTAGATGTGCTTTTCATCTGTGAGTGTTTTTAGTTCTTTTAGAACTATTAAATACTATATACAGAGAACACAATTGGACCCCTTTTTGCCTTTACATGTTCTATATGAGTGTGAGCAGTGTATGCAGCAGAGAAAAGCTTGCAGTTTGCATCCTATCCTGCCATTTACCCCAAGGGGGATTTAGCATTATTTGACCTAATTTTTCATTTAGTGGTCAATTTGGGAGGTGAGCAATTATATAACCAAAGGTATTGGGATGTCTGCGTTTGCATGCACATGAACTTTAATGGCATCCCAGTCTTAGTCTGTAGGGTTCAATATTGATTTGGCCCACCCTTTGCAGCTATAACAGCTTCAACTCTTCTGGTAGGCTGTCCACAAGGTTTAGGAGTGTTTCTATGGGAATGTTTGACCATTCTTCCAGAAGCACATTTTTTGAGGTCAGGCACTGATATGGACTATTTTTGATATATGTTGAATGGGTCGTCGACTATAAATCAGTTATTCCTATCAGAGAAAATCAACCATTTAGCACTTGCAGTAAAAGATCCAGGGACCACAGGGACCTGATCCATCTAATCTGGCGGTGCTCCAAACTACACATTTATTGGGTGGGAGTACTGAATATGATAAGCGCTGTAGTTCAGACTTCCATCCCACTTGACCCTAACCCCTGTCTACTGGGTATCTTAGATGATTGCCAAATATCTGTTCCCATTAGAGAAGCTATGGCTAGAGTTCTCTTTCAAGCCCGGAGAGTTGTGCTTAGGTATTGGTAGTCTATTGATTCTCCATCTCATAAAGAATGGGTACAATGTATGGGTGAAACTCTTAGACTGGAGAAGTAAATCTACCTGCACAGGGGATGCCCCGCAAATTTGCAAGTCTTTGGGGTCCCTGGCTGGATACCCCAGATCTGAATCTATCGGAATTGGTTATGGACAGGTTACTTATTGGTTGAGTTCTATCCCCCTGACAGGAGAAATTCACTATACACTTGTAGGCTGGTGTAGCAAACTATGGAGATTGATTCTGTTGTTTGCCTATGACAAACGTGTATTGTTTTGCGATAGAGGCAAGCTAGCTTTATACCATTGTGTTTGTTACACATTGTATGAACTGTTTTCTGGGTATGTTCATGATATTTAAGAGACGGTCTTGGAACTGCTGTAAACTTTTTTTTTTTATGCTTTTATTTTTCAATAAAACTTTATTTGGTTAAAAAAAATGACCATTTATTAAAACATGGATGGCCACCATTAATGTTCCCTTTTTTAGCATCATTAATAGAATGGGCACTATGACGCTGGTACTAGGGGGTAGCATGCATGGGCTATGTATAATGGAGAGCCTGTGTCTAATTTGGATTGGATAAAAAGTACCCGTGAGATTTTAGCTGCAATTTTTGGGTGCAAAAGTGATATAAATAATTTGCATCATAGGGGGGCCTGTAAATAATTCATATTTAAAGAAGAACCCACCTAAAAAACTATACAAGCGTTCTTTAACCACTTCAATACTGGGTACTTTCCCCCTCTTACCGCCCAGGACAATTTTCAGCTTTCAGCGCTGTCACACTTTGAGTGACAATTGTGATGCCATGCAACACTGTACCCAAACTACATTTTTAAAACTGTCTTCTCACAAATATACGTAGCTTTCTTTTGGTGGTATTTGATCACCACTGGGTTTTTTTTGCTAAACGAAAAAATATCCGAAATTTTTGAAAAAAAAAACGTTTTTCTTCGTTTTTGTTATAAAACATTTTCTCCTGCATAGACGGGCACTGATGAGGCTGCACTGACGGGCACTAATGAGGCAGCACTGATGGGCCCTGATGAGGTGGCACTGATGGACACTGATGAGGAGGCACTAATATGTAGAATTGATGAGCACTGATAAGCGGAACTAATATGCAGCACTGATTGGCACCGATAAGCAGCACTGATGGGCACTGATGGGCGCTAATAGGCAGCATTGATGGGCACTAATAGTCGGCACTGATGGGCACTGATGGACACTAATAAATGGCACTGATGGGCATTAATAGATGGCACTGATTGTCAGCACTGATGAGGAGATACTGACAGTCATTACTGATGGGCAATGATTGGCATCTGTGAAGGGCACTGACAGGCGTTCCTGATGGGCGCTGATTGGCATTTTGGTGGGCACTTATTGGCATTGTCGCGGGCACCTCTAATGGGGGCTGCTCTGATAATCAATGCACTGATTATTAGAGCACACCACCCCGTGACAGGAGAGCCACCGATCAGCTCTCCCTGTCAGCACGAACTGAGGAAAGCCAATTACCGGCACTCCCTGGTTACCGCTGTGATAAGCTGTGATTGGTCATTGCTGATCATAGGCTCTTTATCACGAGTGACACACCGCACCACCGATTGCCGCTCTGTGCACCCCCTGGGAGCGGTTTATCCTGCTGGATGTCATATGACACCCAGTCAGGATAACAGAGCCACACTGCAGACGTCAGTCCACAATGGGGCAGACGGGAAGTGGTTAAACCTACTTTGTAATTCTGTTGCAAACTGCTTTTCAACATTGGTTTGATTTGTCTCATTGTTTGTACTATACCATGGTATGTTTATTTCCCGTGAATACAATTACTCTTAACTAAGATTACATATTGGTTGATGTGCCATTGCTGATATTTTTCGAATATTACATTCCCAATGACATGGCAAATAAAAGATAAAACAACATTTTAAGCAATGTGCCGTCACCCTTCTATGTGAATTGTAAATCTGTAAAGGAGATCAAGGAAGACCAGGAGCTACTGAAAATGGTAATTTAGACACCATCAGGGTTGTTCCCTATTGTTTATTGCTCACAATGAAATCAGCAACAGACTGTGAGAACAATTGATTTTTCTATATCACTGTAAAAGAAGGCACTGTGAATGCAAAGATACTTTTTTAAAATAAACTTTATATATTTTCTCATACCCCAAATTCAGTATACTCTGCAGCATTGCATGTTAAATTTCAAGACATTTACAGTATTTCTAAAGTGTGAGTATCCTGATGTGAAGCCCTGCCTTAAAAATGAATATTGTTTTGGTAAATATGCAAAAAAATGCCAAAATGGTGACGAGGAATGGGATCAGAAGCTTTTGTCTTGACAACCTGAGTGCTAGGAATTTCACTGCAAAGAATCTGACTTTTTTTAGTACACTGCTGATAATTTTTCTGCTATATTTATCATTATTAAAAGCGTGAAATACAGAATTTATTTATATTTTTTTCTCTGAGACACCATTTAAAGCCAAAATGAACCCTCTTAACGTATTACTATAATGCACTCAGGGTGTATATGTTATAATAAATATTCCTTTTTTATTAGCAAAGTGCTGCAAGAGCTAAAACCTCTATGATTGTAAGCTGTACTGTCTCCCTGTATATTGTAAAGCCCTGCGCAAACTGTTGGCGCATATAAATCCTGTATAATAATAATAAAATAATAATAAGGCTGCTGGTACATAGGAGAGTCAGACCACAGCTCTTACACACAATGCTCTCCTACAGTCTGACATTCCCCAATGAACATTGATATGATTGTAGCACTGCCCCCATAGCGGTTGCTGAGTATAGCTGTCCCTGGGCCTCCCACTGATTATACAGCAGCCAGTTACACAGCATTTTCACTCAGTCAGGGGCGCTCACTCTTCCACTCGTTGGCTCCAATGACCAGTCTAGGGGATTTGTTTTTATGTTTTATTTGGAGTACTTGGATAGGAGAAGGGATTTAGTGAGATATTCCAAATTAACTATGCACAAGCGAGGACAGCTCTCTCTCTCTCTGTAGAACTGTGGAGCAGATTACCTGCCGAACCATACAGCGTCTGTATGGAAGAACAAGTCCCTCTGTAACAGAAGAGACCCAGCAGATTTTGTCAGTGGACTTAAGTCTTCAAGACACTAGCCAGTGTCTCCTTTAGCTCACACACCTAATGTGCTGACTTCTAGAATCAGAGGGGGATTTCAGCAACACACTCCGTCTCAAGGATCCCTTCAGGGGTCTGTACTCACAAAATGTCCAGGCACAGCTGGTAGCCTCCTTCCAACTTCCAAGCGACGCTCTATACCAGTGACGTAAGGCCAGATCCATAGACTTCCTCCCTCAGCCAGCTTGCACAGGAACCCTTACCCTGGGTTGCAGCTTTAAGGCCTCAGGCCCTCAGGTCCGACACCTGAGGCCACATGACAGCCCTTGCTGGGGAAAGGCAGCCGTCTCCTCCCCACCTGAACCTCTCTCCTTAGAGGTGGGCTGAACTGGAACCTGATCCCATGTGCTCCCCAGACTTAAAGGCAGGCACCCAGCATTCCTTGGGACACATCCCCTTCTAATTGGCCTTGGCTGTATCTGCATCCATGCTCTCACCTCCTAGGTTTCCTCCCACTGTCCAATAAAACTATATACACTCTCTAACACATGCATAGGAGGGTGCTACATAATCAACATCGCTCTTGCACTCAGAGCAGGGCTGTTGATTAGTGCTGTGTTCAGGGGGAAGGTGTGCATTGGCGAGTCAGACTGCTACTTGTGTGTGAGAGTGGAAGTCTGACTCTACTAGTTCTGCCAAGACAGGGCTTTTCAATCTTTGCTGCAGCACCGACCAGATGAAAGTAAAACATAGACATATTCTCTACTGTATATGAAATTGTATATATGAATAATATAATATAGAGTGAAATTGTATATATGAATGTTCACCACATATTTCTGAATTGCAATGAGTTGAAAGATAAGTTGAAAGGGAAGCATTGGAACTCCATTTCAATCATCATGAATAATACATACTTTCAGTTATTCTTCAAAATAGGTTATACATTATTTTAAGCTCAGGGCATACAGAACTGAGTGGAAGAGGAATCAGGCAGCATGGGGCTAATTGGCTTAAAGGGGAAACGAAATGGAACATAGAGGATTGGTCAAAAGAGGGGGGGGTGATGAGGAAGAGTGTGGGGGGACAGAAGTCATCAGATGAACACTCCCGCCCTAATTGTTGTTTTATGATGGTTAGATTTAAGTAGTAGCGGATGTTTTGGTGGTTTGGGGTCTTTGAAGGTGGTTTAAAACGGGTGTTTTTTGGGAAAATGATGGGGACTCATTTTCCGTATGGTGTCCTCTAGTTGGCCCAGTCAGCTCTTGTGATAGTTGTAGTTGTAGACTGGATAGTTGTAGACTGGTGAAATCAGCTGGAATAGTCCCCAAGGCGGTGTTTTGTGGCTGGGTGCATAACTTAGCTAAATGGGGCCACAGACACAAGGCTTAGTTTTATGGTATCAATGACTTGCGACCTCATTTTTTAAAAACGTTTTATTTATGGTGCCAATGTACCTAGTCAGTAAGTAAACAAGCCAGGAAAATGACACTCTCATGGGTCAGGACATTGAAGATAAAAGCAGGGATGGAGAGACAACAGATACAGGGTTCCTTAGATATAGTATCACACCAGGTTTCCAAGTTATCACCAGCACATTAAGAATATGCCTGCAGGAAAATGTGCAAGGAGAAGGTAAGCAGCCTTCTGGGAAAGGAGCATGTGTTGCAGACAAGGTGAAAACAGAAAGTACCCATCAATTTACGATACAAGAGAAAGCAAAGTGGGGAAGAAGCAAGGGGGAAACAAAAGGAAAAAAGGGGGGGTGTTAAAAGGGTTCCTGTAGTGTTATCATGCTGGCTAATCTGGGCTACAGACTAACAACTCTGGGTATTTGTTAGAATAGGTGAATTGGGTCCAGTAAAATCAAGAAAGAAATAATGAAAGAACATAAAGGACAGAGAGAGAGAATTGAATGGAAGGATCCAAAGGAGGAAGATACCAAGGAAAGAAGAATGCACAGAAGAAAGAGAGAACTGAAGGAAGAAAGGGAGAAAGGAAAGAAATAAAGAACGAAATAAAAAAGGGAAAAAAAAGAAAATAAAGGAATGAGTGAGAGAAAAGAAAGGAAGGATCCAGAGGAGGAAGAGACCAAGGAGAGGAGGAGAATGAATGCAAAGCAAGAAGAATAAAAAGAAGATAGAGAAGAAGCAAAGAAAAATGAAAGAATGCACAGGAGGAAGGGAGAATTGAAGACAGGGAGTTAGGAAGGATGAATGCAAGCACTGGGAGAAGGAGGAAGGAAAGAAGGATGGAGAGGAATAAAGAAAGAAAGAAACAAGGATGCAAGAGAAGAGAGCAAGGCAGGTTGATAGGGAAAGGAAAAAAAAAGGAATGAAAAGAAAGATGAATGTAAAACTAGGAAGGAGGGAGGCTAGGAAGGAAGGAGGTAGTAGGGAAGGAAAGGGAAGGAGGAATGAAGGGGAGGGAAGAAAGCTGTGAAAATAATCATTAAAAAATAATTTGAAAATGGGTAATGCTTTTTACTGGATACAGTCTTAAGAAAGAAAGAAAGAAAGAAAGAACGAAAGAAAGAAAGAAAGAAAGAAAGAAGAGAGAGAGAAAAGATAGGAAGGGTGCAAAGGAGGAAGAGACCAAGGAAAGGAGAAGAATGAATGGAAAGACAGAAAAAAGAAAAAAAAGAAGGAGGGAAGAAGCAAAGGAAAAAGGAAGAATGCACAAAAGGAAGGGAGAATTGAAGGAAGGGAAGAAAGAAAGAAAGAAAGAAAGAAAGAAAGAAAGAAAGAAAGAAAGAAAGAAAGAAAGAAAGAAAGATGAATGTAAAACTAGGAAGGGGGTAAGGAAGAAAGGAGGGAAGCTTGGAAGGAAGATAGGGAGGAAGGAGGTAGTAGGAAAGGAGGGATGGAAGAAGAAAGCTGTGAAAATAATCATTAGAAAATAATTTCAAAATGGGAATTGTTGTTTACAGTCTTACGTCACAATGATTTTTATGGACATTGTTGGGGTGACACATTATTGATGAAATAACAGACTTGTCTTATCTAAGCTGGCATTGCTTTCTAAGCTGAAATCTGGAGTCTAGAGAACACCCAGGGCATCCCCTACTAACAGTGGGCTGCCCTATCACACAGACACCAAACTAAGCTTTCTTATTGATGCCTTAAACCTCTTTTGCCTCCATAAGTACCATTCAGCACACATCCACCCTGGGTGTAAATGTAGAAACGTCTCTGTAATCAGGAAAAGAGGCAATCTGCAGAGTGAAGTCAATGTGATTATACAGTGCCAAGAGCCAGCTACAGCAAATGTATTATACAATATAGGAACTTTCTGAATGAGATCTGTTAAAGGTTCAAGGGAGCTAAAATGAAAGCTGAGTTATAGAAATACATTACTAATATTATTCTCAAATAATGACATCATTAGATTCATTCAGTAAAGCAATGCAATGAGACACAGACCAGTCGATTATCTTCCATAGAAATTTAGTTGGATCAGTGAGTCATCACATGCATTGGTTCTTAAGGTCTACATCATTAGTGCTCTTTGTTATATAGAAAAAGCTCTTTTTGTTCTATAAAAGCTATATTAAACAGCCGCTAGCACTGAATGATAATATCACTGCCCAGATTATCATGATTTCAACCAACACAGTGCTGCACTGTTTAAATGCAAATGTTTGCTCTTGTCTATTATGTGCTTAGATATGACTTGCTTTTTTATGTTAATATGTTTTTTAAAAGCTAAAATGGACCTGTCACAAAGAGATGGGTAAGAAGAACACATACGGTATTTATAGAGGAGCAGCATTGTGGCCCTAGAACTGGACTACTGTACACATCTTCCTTTGCTTATCACCATGGGGTTGGGGGGGGGGGGGGTCCTTTATACCACAGAGATAACTGGGAATAATTTGAAGCACCCTCTAGCTGGGTGCTAGTGTACATACTTGTTAGTGTAGGTAAATTTGGCTTGAATCTGGGTCAGGGCTGAGTGACTCAAGGAGGCACCTCTGATAACTCCCCCTACTTCCAGAAGTAGAGGGTGGAGTCTAGGAGGAGCTGCTTGGAGTATTGAGGAGGGCCCCAGCCAATCCCTGGCAACGTGGGCTAGCAGGAGGCGGGCACCTCTTAAATACTCCTGGCTCATGCCAACAGATGCAGTTGGGTGGAAGATTGGAGATAGAGTGCTGAGGAAGCTGTTGGTGGCCCTTGACGGAGCCCCTTAGTCTGGGGGGGGTGACCTCGGGCATGGGGATTGGGTGCTGGAGGGACCCTCTACAACACACAGAGAACTCCTACAGTATCTCACAAAAGTAAGTACACCCCTCACATTTTTGTAAATATTTTATTATATATTTTCATGTGACAACACTGAAGAAATTACACTTTGCTACAATGTAAAGTAGTGAGTGTACAGCTTGTATAACAGTGTAAATTTGCTGTCCCTTCAAAATAACTCAACACACAGCCATTAATGTCCAAACCGCTGGCAACAGAAGTGAGTACACCCCTAAGTGAAAATGTCAATAATTGGGCCCAAACTGTCAATATTTTGTGTGGCCACCATTATTTTACAGCACTGCCTTAACCCTCTTGGGCATGGCGTTCACCAGAGCTTCACAGGTTGCCACTGGAGTCCTCTTCCACTCCTCCTCCATGATGACATCACGAAGCTGGTGGACGTTAAAGACCTTGCACTCCTCCGCCTTCCATTCCACAGATGCTCAATAGGGTTTGGGTCTGGAAACATGCTTGGCCAGTCCATCAACTTTACCCTCAGCTTCTTTAGCAAGGCAGTGGTCATCTTGGAGGTGTGTTTGGGGTCGTTATCATGTTGGAATACTGCCCTGCGGTCCAGTCTCCAAAGGGAGGGGTTTATGCTCTGCCTCCGTATGTCAAAGTACATGTTGGCATTCATGGTTGCCTCAATGAACTGTAGCCCTCCAGTGCCGGCAGCACTCATGCAACCCCAGACCATGGCAATCCCACCACCATGCTTGACTGTAGGCAAGACACACCTGTCTTTGTACTCCTCACCTGGTTGCCGTCACACACGCTTAACACCATCTGAACCAAATAAGTTTATCTTGGTCTCATCAGACCATAGGACATGGTTCCAGTAATCCCTGTCCTTAGTCTGTTTGTCTTCAGCAAACTGTTTGCAGGCTTGCTTTTCATCATCTTTAGAAGAGGCTTCCTTCTGGGACGACAGCCATGCAGACCAATTTGATGCAGTGTGCGGCGTATGGTCTGAGCACTGACAGGCTGATCCCCCACCCCTTCAACCTCTGCAGCAATGCTGGCAGCACTCATACATCTATTTCCCAAAGACAACCTCTGGATATGACGCTGAGCGTGTGCACTCAACTTCTTTGGTTGACCATGGCGAGGCCTGTTCTGAGTGGAACTTGTCCTGTTTAACCGCTATATGGTCTTGGCCACCGTGCTGCAGCTCAGTTTCAGGGTCTTGGCAATCTTCTTATAGCCTAGGCCATCTTTATGTAGAGCAACAATCCTTTTTTTCAGATCTTCAGAGAGTTATTTGCCATGAGGTGCCACGTTGAACTTCCAGTGACCAGTATGAGAGAGTGAGAGTGATGAATCCAAATTTAACACACCTGCTCCCCATTCACACCTGAGACCCTGTAACACTAACAAGTCACATGACACAGAGGAGGGAATATGGCTAATTGGGCCCAATTTTGACATTTTCACTTAGGGGTGTACTCACTTTTGTTGCCAGTGGTTTAGACATTAATGGCTGTGTGTTGAGTTATTTTGAGGGGACAGCAAATTTACACTGTTATACAAGCTGTACACTCACTACTTTACATTGTACCAAAGTGTCATTTCTTCAGTGTTGTCAAATGAAAAGATATAATAAAATATTTACAAAAATATGAGGAGTGCACTCACTTTTGTGAGATACTGTTTCCTGGTGGAATGGGAGATAGGAGAGGACAGGGGGAGCAGGTCAGCATGCCCGTGAGATATCCTGAATGTTGGTCTGGAGGACTGGTGAGCGTCAGTCAGGAAGACTGTGGAGAAGTAGCCAGGAGGGCTGGCAGGGCCTGAAAAGGTGGTGCTGGGACCAGTGACCACGGGAGGCAGTGTAGTGAATGTGCTAGTGGTGTCACTTTAACAGTGCACAAATATAGAGGCCTGGGGTCCCTGCCTATAATGGACCATTGCTACTAACTTTAGCAAAGAGTGACACTGCTGAGAATCTCCAAGCACGTGGAGTGCAGGAGGGAAAAGAGGACCTTATATACAGTTGGTTGTATATAGAGTGTCCCTGAAGAGTTTTCTTTGAAGTCTAGTAGGCATCCCATAATCTCCCCAATCTTTTTCCAAGTTTTATCCCCTCAATAAAACACAAAGTGCTAGACTGTTTCCTGACTCAACTGTGCCTGTGTAAATTCTGTGTGCCTGGCTGTGCAGGATGGGGGGATCCCTTTTCACTTGCGGCTCCTACATGGTGTGCACTACAAATTAATAGAAGTGCACCACATGCAGAGAGAACAGAAAGTTACCCAGTGAAAACGTTCTGGCAGGATCAACATGTATTTTTTTTCACTTATCTGAGTGTTGTTTTTAATGTCTAATATTGTGCCATAATGCCTTAGGTAAAGTTCGCTGCCGACCTTAGAAAGATTAAACTTTCTGTACCACTTTAGTAAGAATTCACGCCCATCCTTTACATTTTCTCTGAATGGTAATACAACTAGAGTTGAGCGAACCTCTGGAAGTTCGGGTTCTGCTGGTCCGTCCGAACTTCGGGACAAAGTCCGGGTCCGGGTCCGGACGGAACCCGAACGATCGCACGGGCTTGAAGGTCTCCAAGCGAGTTGAGATCAACATAATGGTAAGTCTCTTTTACATTTCCTACCCGCACTTAAGAATGATTTCACCATGTCTTTCAAATTAGAAAGATTCCAGCCGTCGCTTGAAATGGATTCCGTAATACCGTGTTATAATCTGTAATTTTTGTTGTGAGTCTATTCACTTTTTTTTATGTACAACTAGGACGGTCTTGCAAAAGTGACCCATTGAAAGACAAGAGAGACGTACACCACGTGAAGATAATTAAACATCACGTGTGGTACATCCTCGGCGTTCACTTTTCCCTAGGGGGGTAGGACGTGTCG
>BLSH010023536.1:497030-546401 GCA_018402905.1 Glandirana rugosa
CCCCCCTCCTCCACCGCAGCCACCTCTGTACCCCCCCCTTCTCCACCGCAGCCACCTCTGTACTCCTCCCTCCTCCACCACAGCCACGGTAGCCCAGGTACTCTGCATCCTGCACTGGCACTGCCTGCTGATTGGCTTTTCTGCTGCTATCTCCCTCACTGACACCAGCACTGAGATAGGGAGAACACTGACACCGCACATTAAAGTTCTTAATATATATATGCAATTTATACAGTTAATTTTCTTATCGCTTGAATTATTTTTCCCATTATGGGCGTAAGTGGGGCCTCATGTCTAAGTTTTGCCTAAGGCCTCACAAAGTCTGGAGCCGCCTCTGATCGTATGTACGATTGTCGCCCCGTGTGTACGAGGCTTAAGTCTGTTGTGTTTAAAAAGACCAACCTCTCTTCCAGATGTGTCAGTTTAGAAGATTGAGACAAACCATTTAACTCTGACAAGGGTGCCTACAAAGATCAGCTTTTATTTATTCATGTAAAACCTTTATTCTAAAAGGAAAAAAAATGGTTTGCTGTAACTGATTATATAGTGTTAGCTGGAGTTCAGCTTCAGCGTGTATTTAAATCTGCTAGTACACTCAGCACTCCCCCCCCCCCCCGACTGACAATGCTACTGTCTACTGTGCCCCCTGTTCTCCTTCATCCAGAGTGGGAGCACTCTAATACAGGAGGTGTGTTACTGGCCAGATCAATAGGTGAAAACAGAGGGGGAAAGGCCTAAAAAAATAAAACAAATGCAGCCACCACATCTAAAGACTGGTAAACTGCAATAAATTACATTTTTGATTTTGGGTTTTCTACCTCTTTAATTAGAATGATGCACAAAATGGATTATTGTACAATGTACAAACAAATATCAGGAGCAACAGAAAAGGACTGGGTATACCTTATGATACCAAAAACTACAGTTTAGTAAAAAAGGCTGAATGTGATTTAGAATTATATCCAGCTAGTAATAATATTAAGGCTGGGTTTACAATGCTGTGCTGTAGTAATTTTGTATGTTGGCGCACTGTAATGTCATTCATTCTTAACGGATCTTCACAACATCTTGCTATCAGACATCTATTGCAAAGCACCACAGATTTGTGAATCTTAAAGCCCAAATACAGTTGACCACATAAAGGAAATCTGTCTGTTTTCTCTCTGCACCAGTGCACCACCTAGGGAGGGGCCCCACCAGAAGCTGGCCAATATGAACTAGCAGGCGCCAGATATATTCCGCCATTTTAAAAGGGTACCCCATACACGTGGAACACATTCTCTCACCTGCTGCTGGGTTTCTGTGCACACTTGGGCCCTTTTATTCCTCTGAGTTAGCTGATGCAGTTCTAAAGACTCTAGCTGCACTGGTATGGTTCAATTTAACTTTACTATAGCCTTCTGGACGCCAGTTAATTAGTCATTAACTGTTCATCCTTTATAGTGCTTCTGTATCTGTATAATTATCTGTTCATTGATTTATGCCTCATTTAGCTAAATTGCCTAAACGCATTTAATTAATTTACCACTAAATTGCTTATGGGCTAATTCCTGAGTATTATTATAGAGTGGTAGCTCGCTAACTTTTAAGTCACAAAGGGGTAAACGGCTTTTATTCTCCAACCAAGTGTGTTAGAGGGGATCGAGCAAAGAGAGTTGTAGCAAGGCAGGGACCCATCATCATCAGTGGCTCCTGCGGGAGTAAGCAGTAGCACTACACACAATTTGTATATTTTAAGGGCACTTGAATAAAGAGGATTACTCACCTTACTCCACAGACCATTAGGCTTTTCCCTAGTTCCATTAGTGATGACCAGCCCAAAGCCCCTTCTTCTCTGACCATTTTGCCTTTCCTCTCACTGACATCATCACGTATAATTGAGGAGCAGAGGCCACTGCTGGTGCTGCATTGCATGTAACGACATCAAGGGCATGAGAGAAGACCAGAGTACTGGTTCTCAGATCCTGATTATTTCTTAGAAGAAGGCCTCTAATGGGATGTGAGCATTCCTTATTCGCTGGGTCAATTGCAAATGTAGTGCCCTGTACAGTTGGTAGGTGCTGGATGTCAGGATTTTTGACAGGAGAGGTAAATTTGGTCAGGTCTGACTGGAAGTCAGGCCTGATTGTTTTGATTCTGGGTCAGGGAGTGGCATAGAGAGGGACTGGTGACTGCAGGTAGTGACACCCCTTGGTGACCCCTCCTTTCTGGTTCAGAAAGTTCTGGAAGAAAAGGTGGGGAAAAGGAGGTGAAGCTTCCTGAGGTATGTTAAGGAACTGTGACCAATCACCAACAAGGATTGGCAGGGGGCAGGCCTCCTTAAGTACCTGGGGTCAGCCCAGTCTGATGTTTGGGTGGAAGAGATGGAGATGTAGCAGTGCGGAGGCTGTCGGGGCCTGGAGGAAGCCCCTAGTCTGGGGGGGGGGGGGGTGAACATGGCCTAGGAGAGCTCTGGTGCATGCAGGAAGAGTGAGATCCTGGAGGAGAGGCACGAGTGAGAGAGCGGGAGAGGACAACAGGAGAGAGTACTGCCGGAGAGATCTCCATGAGAGGAACTACAAGTGTCAGGTGTCGGTGAATGATGCACTCCCTGGAAAGCCCGAAGAGCCACACCGGGGCAGATTGCGGTGAGAGACAGTCTGAGAAGGGTGCAAGAGCCAGTTGGGACTGTGGTGTCACTGTGGCAGTGGAGAGGGCCAGGGGGGCTGGCAGGGCCTGGAAGAGGATTGGCTGGGAGCAGTAGTCTATCAGGCTAGCTAGCACACTATGTACTTTGCTACACATTCGGAGGCTGTGCTAAAATAGCAGCAGGCCTCGCCATGTGCTAGCTAGGCCTGAAGCAAGTTTTGTGCAGGAGAGCGGAACAGGAGTTATTGAGAAGTAAGTGTGTCCTGGAGGAAGAGAAGGAGTGTATATACAGGACATGTATATAAATGGTCCGATTCAAGTTGAATTCAATTCGCTGGGTATCCCATAACTACCCCTTTCCCCATCCAAGTTCAATCCCCTAATAAACAACAAAAACAGAGTACCGGCCTGTTTCGTGACTTTGGATGGAAGAAAAAGTGTGATTGAGGGCGATGTGAAAGGAGGAACCACTACATTCAGCAACCCCCAAGGGGGCAATGGCTACACAAATATTAACCATATAGTCAAGGATACAGTCATGTTGGATAACTTTATAGAATAGGAGTACTCTTTGCATCCCATCTGGTGAATTCTGGGAGGATTACGATCTTGAGGACACGTGACGTGACTATTAAAAGCACCAGTTTTGGTCCCAGCACAATCTGTGGCCAAGAGATTGCACATTGTCGGGGTCTAAATCCCTCTGACCCTCTTTCCTTTTCGGTTGCCCTTTTTTGGGGTTGTGGCATAGACCTCATGAAAGTTGACTATAATATCAAGGTTTTATACTACACTAAATCTTATTTGACCTCCAAATTATTGCATCGGTCATTTTGCATACATACTTTATGCCAAAAGCTGTCTCTCATTCTCCTATATACATAGCTACATACGTATGCATGAACAACAGAAAAGGCCATTCTAGTGGTAAGAGATTTGAATCAAAAGCTGCAGATGCTGAACACTGAACCTGTGAATTAGTGACACCGGCAAGAGTACTTTTTTAGCTTGTGGCCATCAATATTGGCAGATAAGCCTAAACAGAAATGTGATGCCTAAAATATATCAACAGCTGTGGTGAAAGAAAGCAGATATGCTCCATGGCAAGTTGACCTGCTGCAACTGAAAACAGAGGTGATATTGCATGGTATAGGGAGCATGTGATTCACTCCCAATGTGACAGCACTGGTGCTTGGCAAACATGCTCTAGATCAGCCTTTCTCAACCTTTTCAACACCGAGGAACCCTTGAAATAATTCTCCGGTCTCAGGGAACCCCTGCTAAAAATTAAAAATCTACAACTCCTGATACATTAGTGTGATGTCAATTGGAAGAATGCTCCTTACACTTGTGGTCATTGGGAAGAATTACCCCCTTACAGATAGCTAAAAAGATCAATGGTATCATTGGGAATGCATCTGAGAGGTAGAAATTGACCATTGCTCAAGGAACCCCTAGCAACCTCTGGAGGAACCCTAGGGTTCCACGGAACCCTGCTTGAGAAACTCTGCTTTAGATAATCTGCATTACCATTTTTTTTCTACTTCCACTCCACCACTCCAGTGCCTGCTACTGCCCAAGCAATAGCATTCAATGATGCCAATATTTCCTTAAAATTACACATTTTATGGCACATGTGACCTCACTGGAGCCTGGCGATTGGTTGCTTAGACCCCAATTACTGTACTGTTTTGAGGAAGGTATCTTTGGTAACCATTGGTTTAGGCAGGGGTTCTTTACAGTATGAGCGGTCCAATTTAAGAGTTCCCCAATTCCAGGATTTCCTAAATGCCCAGCATATCTGTTTATCGCGCGTTGGTGCGCATCCGTGTATTTAGGTATTTAAGCACCAGCCTTTGAAGTGGCTGGTGCTGTATCTTATCGCCAACTACCCTTGAGCCAAAACACTATAATTCTTGGTATTTTCTCTCTGGTCTACCAACTGCTTGACCCCTGCCTGGACCTGACTATGTTCTTGCTTGTGGAATACCACTTGCTGACCAGCTGCCGTCATTATACGGCAGAAGGTTGGCTCTCCTGCCCGAATCACCGTAGCTGTAATGCGGCTTGCGCAGATGTAGTTGCAGGCGCCCCCTGCACGCTGCGTGAGCATGCCCGTGGGTTGGGCGGACTAAATGTCCGCTGGCAACCTGTGATCATCTTCTACAGAGGCAGAACGGGGATATGCCTTGTTTATATTTTGGTTCTGTCAGGGGACATGATTGTGATCTACTGTTCCCAGTGATCGGGAACAGTGAGATCTGTCATGTCCCTGCCAGCCCAGCCCCCGTGCAGTTAAAACACGCTGAGGGAACACACTTAACCCCTTGATCGCCCCCTAGAGTTTAACCCCTTCCCTGCCAGTGACATTTATACAGTCATTGGTCCCAAAAAAGGGTCAACAGTGTCCGACCTGACAATGTCGCATCCCGATAAAAATCACAGATCGCCGGCATTACTAGTAAAAAAAATAATAATAATAAAAGAATATATATCGGCCTAAACTGATGAATAAATTTGTTTCTTTATATATTTTTTTGGATATGTATTATAGCAAAAAAGTAAAAAAAAAAGTGTTTTTTTTTCCCAAAATTGTGGCTCTTTGTTTGTTTATTGTGCAAAAAATAGAAACCAGAGGTGATAAAGTACCACCAAAAGAAAGCTCTATTTGTGGGAAAACAAGTACGTCAATTTTGTTTGGGTACATCGTTGCAAGGCCGCGCAATTGTCAGTTAAAATTGACCCAGTGCTGTATGGCCTGGTCGTTAAGGGGGCAAATCCTTCCGGGACTGAAGTGGTTAAAGCGGCTGTAAAGCTTCAATTTTTTTTCCTAAAATAATAAACATGTTATACTTAGTTTTGCAGAGAGCAGCCCCGAACCTCCTCTTCTGGTGGCTCCTACTGGTGTTCTCTGCTCCTCCTCCAGCTGCTATGAGGGGACTTCTGCCATACCAATGGTGTCATAGAATGCATTAAGGTAAAAACTTTTGCCCTTGTCTGCAGCCCCCTTTCTGCTTAGTAGCCACTCTCTCTTCCAACCATCTCCTTGGAGGGGTGATCATGGGGCATTTACAGGAAAGAAAACCTGAACCACCAGGATTCCTAACCCATCTCCTCTGGTGGTGGAGACCAACTGTCACTTAGACTATGTGTCTCAGAAAAGCCCATATCATTGCCACGGGCACCAGATAGTAATGGCAAAATAAATATTGTCATTTTGGATAATTTATTTTTTATATTTAATGGAAACGTATTTTATAATCCCTATAGTTAGCATGTTACTTTGTAATGCAAGTAAATATTCTGACTGTCCTTGCCCTGGACCAAACCTTCCAGAGTTTGTGAGAGGTTGAATTTGATATACTGATATTTTTTTATTTTACAACCATAATAAATATGAACTGTAACTTTATCTATAACATATCTTTTCCTTACACAGACCACCTTCCTAATTGCCATCTATGGGGCAGACTGTCTACTGTCAACTGCTTTATCACTATCTTGCTTGCAGGGAAGAAAACATATTTACATGTGACAAGTTTTATTATGTTGTACACTTTAAAGAAATCAGCTTGCAGCTTAGAGTTAATTAGCTGAGCTAACTCTATTACAGATTATTAGCCCTGTAAAAATTACAAAATAATTGCTCTGAAATCCATCTATATGAAAAATAAATTACATTTACCAAATAGTACAGTGATAATGGTTAGGCCTTGTGTAATTAGTTTCATGTTGACGTGCAATATCAACAGGGGCACAACGTGTTCCATCCAGGCTAAGATCAAAGGATTAATGGCCGCTCTTCTTCTGACCTCTGAAGACCCCTTACTCCCCCCACTTTGGAAATATAAATTACCTTTGTAGAACCACAGCTTTTTCTCTGTGTCTAAAGCTGGCCATAAACGAGTAGATTTTAATTCAAATGTTTTTGTTTTAAGAACGTTCATTTGATTCTCAAATAATTTTGTGGGGTCAAAACGCTTTTGACTGCAGTGATGACAAAATTTGAAAGTGCAGGATAGAAAATTTTCCTCAAACAAATTAATTTCTAACAGTGAATGTGGTTTTCATTTGGGAAATTACATTCATTCCAAAATCAAATGTTAAAAGTAAATGTATCTTTGAAGTACTTTTGAATGACATTCATTGTGTCATCAAATGAACCGATGAAAATTTTGTGCAAATATTCTTAAGAACATTAATTTGAAAATCTACTAGTATATGGCCAGCTTAACCACTTGCCTCCTGGGCACTTTTACTTTCAATAGGTTTTTATTGAAGAATTTTATAGTACAGAGTATGTTACATTACATAGCCATGTAATTGTTGTTCCATCTAGAGCTTTACATTAGCAGAGATACAAACAATGAACAATTAGTGTAATAAACCAGAAACAGGTAAGAATATAGCGCTTAACCAGTAGGAGAAAAACAATTTGAAGGAGTACAGTGCATGACGTGGAAGAGGAGCACTAGTTCCAGAGGAAGAGGGGATAGAGGGGGGGGGGAGGGGTGTACCAGGAATCTGTTATGTGCGTGAGGGCTCTCGCTGTACCTAAGATGTAAAGTCATCATATTACTGTGCATTTTGGGTGGGTGAGCCAGACGGACCAGTTGTGGAGGAATTCGGTCATAGCAAGGTTCTTCTTAGCTAACATTCTCTCCATCTCACACTGCAGATTTAGGTCTGCAATGGTAGATGTGAGAGAAGGGGGGTCAGGTTTTTTCCAGTTTCTGGTAATAATCAGCTTGGCAGCAAGGAGGAGGTGGATTGCTACAACTCGTGCATTCAAGGGGAACTGCTCCATGTGCAGATGGAGAAGTGCCAGATCAGGTGAAGGAGTGGGGGTCTGTGTTATTGAGGAAAGTAGGGCAAACATTTGTTTCCAAAATGAGCTTAGGGATTTACAGAACCAGAAGGTGTGTGCCAAGGTTCCCATTAAGCCACATGCTCTCCAGCAAGTATTGGGAGAATTGGGGAATATTTTGGAGAGCTTGTAGGGGGCGAGGTACCATCTGTGGGTCGTTTTTTGATAAAGTGCCCAGTTGTTGGTGCAATGTGAGGCCCTGTAGGTGATCTGGAAGGCTTTATTCCATTTTTCCAGCGGGGTGGTTAGGTTAAGCTCCGCATCCCATTTGGCTAAGGTAGGTGGTTGCAAGTGAGCAGATTGGTCTACAATGAATTTGTAGAGGTATGAAATACCATGACTAGGGTGCTGGGCTTGTGACAAATAGAAGTGAAGAGGTTCTGGAATGTGTGCTGATGCATGGAGGCCAGAGGTTTTCAAATAGTGGGATATTCTAGCGTAGTTATACGCTTCAGAAATTGGTAAGGCAAATTGGCGTTGTAGGTCAGAGAAGGGTTTTAGTATCCCTAGTGCTAGGAGGTCTTCCACTGAAGTAATTCCCATGGAGGTCCAGAGTTTGGTGGAGAGGTTGGGAATTAAGATTTCTAGGGCGGATAGGGGTATGGGGATCTTTCTCATGGGCTTTTTGGGGTTCTGAAAGGTCTTGAGCTGTTGCCAGGCATTATGTGAGGCCGATACGGCGGGAGGCATGGAGTGTTTGGGTAGATGATGCCCTGCCGAGAGGAGTAGTAGTGAGTTTGTCAGTTCGTCAGGAGGGGTGCGAGTCCTTTCCATTATGGACCATATTTTAGTGGAGGATGGGTGCCACCAGTAGTAAACTTGCTCAAGCACTGTGGCCAGATAGTAGTATTTTAAGTGCGGCAGACCCACCCCACCCTGGCACTGATGTCTGATTAGAACATGGCTGGCGCAACGGGGAGGCTTATTATCCCAGATTAATTTTGAGATTATGCTCTGTGCAGATTTAAAGAAGGTTTGGGGGATGTGGGTTATAACTGTGCAGAATAGGTAAGTTAATTTGGGCAGAACTAACATTTTTAGTGAAGCAATTCTCTCCAATGTGGAGAGGTATTGTGTCCAGAGCTCCCTCAAGAGCAGGGGCAGTTGTTTTAAGAAAGATTTGTAGTTGAGGTCATATAGTTGAGATTGCACGAGTGGTATCTTAATCCCAAGGTAAGGGATAGCTTAGGTGGCCCATGCATAAGGGAGTTCGTTTTTTAAACAGGTAAGTTGTTTCGGAGGAATGTTTAGCGGGAGGACTGTGGATTTGGAGGCATTCAGTTTATAATATGAAACTTCAGTGAAGTGTTGGAGGGTTTCGTGGATCGCATGGAGGGACTGGTACTATCAGCAAAGAGGCTGACTTTATGATCCATTCCTTGGTGAGAGATACCTTGGATAATTTTGGTGGCGAAAGGTACCATAATTAGGGCAAAAATAATGGGAGAGAGAGGACAACCTTGACGGATGCCATTTGTGATCATAAATGGTTTAGAGAACATTCCATCTGTTAGGACCTTGGCCAAGGGATTGGAGTAGTGGGAGAGGATCGCGTTTTGGAATCTGCCTGTGATTCCAAATTTTTGTAGGGTTCCTTGAAGGAACCCCCCCGAACCCTATCAAACGCCTTCTCCCCAGCCAGGGACAGGAGCAGAGAAGGCGTTCGGGATTGAGTGGTTTGGTGTAATAGGTTAATGACCCTTCTGATAGCATCAGGGGCTTGTCTGTCTGGGATGAAACCGACCTGGTCCGGGTGGATGAGATCCGTGAGCAGGGGTTGCAGTCTGGTGGCTATTATTTTGGCGTATAGTTTTACATCCGTGTTTAGAAGCGATATTGGTCTGTAGTTTGAAGTGGAGGAGGGGTCTTTGTCGGGTTTCGGAATGGTCACAATGGTAGACCGTAACATATCAATAGGGAAGGGGGCTGAGGAGGCAGCTACATTGAAAAGGGTAACAAGTCTGGGTATTAGGAGGTCGGCGAGTGTTCGGTAATTTTCTTTGCAGTATCCATCCTCACCTGGAGCTTTGTTATTGGGAAGCGACTGGATCTCGTTCTTAACTTCTGAAGAGAGAGAAGGGAAGGGCCAGTTAAACTTGTTGGGTCTGAGAGATTGTTGGGAGGTCTATTGATCCATGGCCGGGTCCCCAACGAGGTTGAAGTCTCCGCCCATGATTAGTCGAGTGTTGTTTGAATGGGGTACTTTTTTGTATAGTCTCTTGAAGAATCGAAACTGTTGTTTGTTCAGCCCATATGCTTTCATCAATGTGTAGGGAGTGTTGTTTAGCGGGCAGGAAATCATGAGTAATCGTCCGAATGGGTCTATCGTAGTGTTGTGCACAGTGACTGGTAATGTGTCCTTGAAGGCTATTAGGACTCCGTTTCTCTTTTTCTCATTTTTTCAAAAATATCTGTGTGTAGTTCTTCAGAGACAACTTAGGGGTGTTGAGACTGGAGAAGTGGATCTCCTGGACCATACGGATGTCTGCTTGCATCTTGTTCACTTCTCTGAGGAGGGAGGATCATTTCTGGGGTGAATTCATTCCCCTAGCATTGAGGGAAACATTTTTGAAAGGCATGTTCCTGAGAGTACGATGAGCCTTAGGATCACAGCTGATGATTGATCCCGGTGAGGGATGAGAAAGAGGGAGATCCTGGTACCAGATAGAGGGGAATGTAAAAAATGGGAGCCTGGGACAGAAAGGATGTCACAGGCTCAATGGGCAGCAAACCAAGCTGCTCTATCGGTTAAGTGGGGGGTAACTGGGCCTACCTAAACCAAAAAGACAAGGTAGGACCTAGGTAACAGTTCAGGCAGACAGGCATAGCCGAATGGAGCCATGGGCTGTCAGCACTGTTGCCTAAGGGGACAACCGGACCTTTTTTTGTGGGATTACTTGGGTTGTTGCGACTCACTGGTATCCATCGGTGAACTGGAGTGGCCCTGCATAGTGGTAGTATCTACAGGTAGGCTATGCCAAGAGCGTAGGAGTCTGAGACCCTCTTGAAGAGTGCACACAACAAAGGTTTTGTTCAAATGTGTGACCAGCAGTTTGTTGGGGAATCCCCAGTTGAAGGGGATTTTGTGGTTCACCAGGGCTTTGGTGATCATCGCAAGTTGGTGACGATTATCCATTGTTGCCTTTGATAGGTCTGCAAACAGATTGAAGGCATTGAAGGGGTCGGGTAGCCTGTTGGCATTCCTTGCTGCGTACATTATGCGCTCCTTGGTATTGAAAAAATGAATGCGGGCGAGTACATCCCTGGGCATGGAGGGAGC
Organism: Glandirana rugosa; assembly: GCA_018402905.1. Lineage (NCBI taxonomy): Eukaryota > Metazoa > Chordata > Amphibia > Anura > Ranidae > Glandirana > Glandirana rugosa. The sequence continues at coordinate 507,806 of BLSH010023536.1, forward strand.
TAGCTCTCTATCGGTAAGATCAGGAATAAGGGTGCGCATTAGGGTTTGCAAGAATTTTTTTAAATCTGCCTGCTGGACTGATTCAGGAACATTCCAGAACTTAATATTGTTAATTCTGGAACGATCTTCTAATTCTGACAGTTTTAGGTGAATTAATTGTAGGTCTTCTTCTTATGCAGTCAGTGCATCCACAGTGCCATTATGTGCTAGTTGTATATCACCCAGCCTGGCTTCAATCATGTGTATGCGCTTGTACTGGTGCTGAACTGTGTCAGCTAAGGAAGAGACTGCTGAAGAGAGGTCTGTAAATAGGGAATGCCTTAGTGACTGGAGCATAGCTTTCGTGGTTTGTTCAGACACAGGCTGATCAGAGGCTGGGAATTCATCTAAGGCAGAGCAGAGCTGTGAGGGGGGGGGGGGGGGGTGAGAGTGCAGAGCTGGGCTGTCTCAGGCTCTGCTGTCCTCAATCTGGACTTTGCTGGGCTAGATGTGGAAGGAGATGGAGGGGGAGAGGACTCACCCGTGATGTTAGGAGGGGTGGATGTCCCAGATCCAAGGCTGATGTCCCTGTTGGGTAGTGTGTGGAGCCGCACTGTGTCTCCTGTTAGGCAACCAGCACCATCTTGGCTGTCTGTGAGGGCCGCAGGGGGAAAGAATTCTGTCAGCTTTTTGGGCGGTTTGTACTCCTTCCTCCGCTTTGACATTGTTGCTGGTCACTGCTGGAGTGACAAGGATTAGTTTGATGCTAGTTTTGGTCCAGTGGTCAGCTGCTGAAAGGTAGATATAGCTGACTGTGCCCAGGAGCTGTAGTCTTAAGCAGCCATTCACAGTGCCATCAGGCCACACCCCCCCTCCTGGGCGCTTTTACTCCCTTCCTGCCCAAGCCAATTTTGCACTTTGAATGGCAATTGCGCGGACATGCAACACTGTACCTATATGACATTTTTTATAATTTTCTTTCACACAAAAAGAGCTTTCTGGGTTTTTTATTTTTTTGCTAAATAAACAAAGAATGACCGAAAATTTGGGGGAAAAAAACGTAGATTGTTTTAAAATTTTACAAACAGGTCATTTTTCTCCTTTTACTGATGAGGCTGCACTGATGGGCACTGATAGGCAGCACTGATGAGGCAGCACTGATGGGCATTGATAGGCTGCACTGTTGGGCACTGATGAGGCGGCACTGGTGGGCACTGATGAGGCTGCACTGATAGGCGACACTGGAGGCCACTGTTGGGCACTAGTAGGCAGCACTGATGGGCACTGACAGGCAGCACTGAAGGGCATTGATGGGCACTGGTAGGCGGCACTGATAGGTGACACTGATGAGGAGGCACTGATTGGCAGCACTGGTGGGCACTGATTGGCAGCACTGGTGGGCACTGATAGGCAGCACTGGTGGGCACTGTTGGGACTGCACTGATTATCAGAACCAGTGTAGATGTCCCTTTCACAAAAGCTGGTTATCAGGTCTCCTCTCATCTCTTCTCATGCTGTCAGCGTGAGGAAAAGATTGCCGATAACCAGTTTGTGTTTACATCATCATCAGCTGTGATTGGATACAGCTGATCACGTGGTAAAGAGCTGTCTGGAGGACACAGTGATCACAGAGCACGTTGCCCACATACTGCAGCTGTATATAACGCACTCCCAGAACTGGCTGGCCGCGCTGTAGCCATCATTCAACTATAGTGTGGTCAACAAGTGCTTAAGTGTATATAAGCCTGTGTGCCAGCTTATAGCATGAGCCAATACACAAACGCTGCCAATGAAGATTTCCCTAAATTAACAGTAAGAGACACTTATCTTGCCCACGTAGGGTAAAATCATATTGGAGTTGTAAAGTCCTCCTCAACCTCAGGTATACTCCCCTTACCACCGCTTCCCCACCACTCCTGCCTCTGCTGTGGCCCGAGAAGTGCTTCAAATTTTGGGGAGCATGTGACCTTTTCCTGCATGACACTACTGGGGTCTAGTAGCCACTGTCACTTTTCCCAGAATGGACAAGATAACAGAGTCTCTTTATCCATGTGAGTCCTTATCCACTCCTTTTTCATTTCAGATAAATCATTGGACTCCAAGCAGAAGCAATGTGCTGTCATTCAGTTCTTTTTTTTTTTTTTTAATTTTCTTTTTATTGAGTTTCAGTTTTAGATACAAAACAGAGCCTATCGGGCATACCCAGGCTCAGATTATTATTTTAAACATTTTACTGACTTTCACGAAATCACATCTAAATCAGGCTCACCGTAAGTATTTACATATATCTTAATAAGGCATTGTAGCGCTGGTGAGACCACCAGCAGAACACAGTGACATCATTTTGGAACAAGAATAGGGATGACAGAGAGATGGCAGATATTCTCAACCGGTGTACAGAGAGATGTAGATACCAGAGTCTACTGTGGTATCCTCTTGCAGAGTCCGCTAGAGGTGAAGAGGTGGCGAAGAGGTTCTAGGAGACCTTACGTTATGGTATAGGGGTGGGCCCATAAAGGATTACTGGAGTAGTGGGATTGTTGAATTTATCCAGGTTGGTGGAACATCACAGGGGGGGGAAAGAGCAGGGTTCCATGCGCCAGCTGTAGGCCGGGGTTGTCTCGGTTTAAATTTTGAGTTTTCCTAGGTTGTTGTTAATATCTTCCTTCAAGTACCATTCCGTAAGTTTGAAGGGTGCCATAAAGCAAGAGATTTCCTCCTTGGTAAACGAGTACTCAATGAATTTCCTCCATCTCGTGAAGAATTTGTTTGTAGTTTTTAAATTCGAGTTAATAGCGTCTTGTTTCTCAAAATACAGCAAGGTGAGCAGTCCTTGTTTGACTTGAGACAGCCCCGGGGGGGAAGAGAGGATCCAGAATTGCATAATGGCCCTTCTAGCAGAAAGTAAGCATAGATGACTCCAGCTGGATATTTTCGATGTTGAGCTAGCAGCTGATTGGGCTCCGGACGGAGTTCCGCTAAACAGGCATAGCGTGGCGTCTTTGGGGGGTGACTGCCCGGTGACCAGCCTAATGTACTCCAAGATAGTGTCCCAGAAGAGAGAAATACGTTGGCACGTCCATAGCCTATGGTATAGACTGGGTCTTGGGGATCTGCACCATGGGCATAGACCTCGGGACTGAGAGCCTGGGGTGAAACACGCAGGGAGGTAGGCTCTGTGTGCTATTTTGTATTGCGTTTCCCTCCAGGTTTCAGTGGTAATAAGGGAGCAGATCTTCTTGTATCCCGCAAGAATGTCTTCCGGTGCGTTTGGGTTATCCAGAATAGAGCTCCATGGGTGAAAAGGGACTAAGGAATATTTGGAGGCTTGAAAGCTGACTATTTCTCCATATATGCGGGAAATAGAGTAATTTCCATTGGCCAGCAGGGTGTCTATAAACGAAGTTTTGCATGGGTCGGGGCCGGGACCTTGGCATGATGACAGGAAAGACTTGATCTGGAGGTAATGGAACAGGTGGGCCGGAGGAAGGGAGAACTCTTGCATGACCTCTGGGAACTCCTTTAAGGTGCTCCTCCCTTTCTTGTATAGCTGGGAGACCTTCAGGAGCCCCTTGGCCGACCAGCTGGCAAAAGCTTGAGAGTCCCTTGATGCTGGGAACATGGGGTTGCCTAATATAGGTAGACTCGGGGAGATTGCTGAGGGAAGGTTTATGAGCTTTCGTATCTCCCTACATGCTATGACCGTGTCTCTAAACACCAGACTGGCCCTCAGGTGAGGTGGTAGGGAGCTGAATTTGGTATGAAGTATGGCCGTTAGATCGTGCGGAGTTGCATGAGCTTTTTCTAAGTGGAAGTTGGAGTATGTAGAGTGACCAGTAATCCAGTCCAAGGCATTCCTCAGTAAGCAGGCAAGGTTATAATATCTAAGGCTGGGGAGGCCCATCCCTCCCTCACTCTTCGGGAGGGAAAGTTTTCGTAGTGATATCCTTGATCGTTTGCCCTTCCACAGGAAGGTGGAAATCGCATTGTGTATTTTTTGAACATCACTATGTTTTAGTAGTAGGGGTAGCGTTTGTAGTGGATATAGTAATTTTGCAAATGTGACCATTTTGACCAGATAACATCTCCCAAAGAGTGAGAGAGGGAGTGCCCCCCAGCTTTCCAGTTGCTTAATAATTTTCCCCATGAGTGGGGGGTAATTTAACGAGTATAGGGAGGATGGTTCCCTACCGACCCGTATGCCTAAGTAGGTAAGGTGTCCCTCGGCAATTAAGAAGGGCGAGGACGATCTCCAGGGCCTCGCCAGCTGTGGGTTTAGGGGCAATACTTCGCTCTTGTCTAAGTTGATTCTGAGACCGGCACAGGCCTTGAAATTTTGGAGGATATTTGTTAAACGACGAAAATCGTTTGGTGGGTCAGATGAGAATAAAAGAATGTCATCGGCAAAGAATGCCGATCGGCATACCTGATCTCCTATGGTGACCCCACTGATGCCTAGTGGGGAGTTGAGTTGTCTGGAAAGGGGTTCTATGGCCAAATTAAACAGTAATGGGGAAAGTGGGCATCCTTGGCGCGTCCCTTTGCCTAGGGGGAAAATCGGAGAGACGAAGGTGGGAGTGACTAGGCGGGCTGTAGGGTTAGAATACATTTTGTGGATAAAATTTAGGAAGGGACCAGCAAAGTCTACCGCATCCAGTACCATAAACAACCATTTAAAGCTTATGTTGTCAAAGGCTTTCTCAGCATCTAGTGATATTATGGCCATATCTTTTTCAGGGTGTAGTTTGGCTTGTTCTAGTGTCAGTATTACTTTTCTAATATTCAGTGTGGCCGAGCGTCCTTGGACAAAGCCCGATTGAGCTGGGTGGATCAGGTTTGGGATAATTTTGGCTAGTCTGGAGGCTATGATTTTTGAAAGAATTTTGGTGTCCACGTTTATAAGCGAGATCGGTCTGTATGAACCAGGGGATAGGGGGTCTTTGTTTTTTTTTTCTAATAATTTTATGTGCGCCAGAGAGCTGGACGGTAAGGGGGGGCCTCCCTCCCAGATCGTATTGTATACCAACGATAGGGTATCTGAGGTGAAGTCTGACGTGAGTTTATAGAAATCGGAGGAGAACCCATCTGGGCCTGGTGCTTTGCCATTGGACATTGATTTAACGGAGCTTTGTACTTCCTCTTTTGTTATGGGCGCATTTAATGGGGCCAACTGTTCCTTGGAAATGGAAGGTAGTGTGGTTTAGGAGAGGAGTTCCGACGCTTTGCTAATATCTATTGGGTCTTCAGTATATAGCGTAGTATAGTAGTCTGTGAGTATAGAGTTAATGCTGGATGTGTCTGTGACTATGTGACCAGAGGAATTTCTCAGAGCAGAGATATGTGTTGGTGTGAAATTGCCCGTGGTCATCCGAGCTAACAGCTTCCCCGCCTTGTTTCCGTATTTGTGAAAGAATAGTGCGGATTGAAATTTGTGTATGGATTCCTGTTCGGCTGACCAATGGTCAAAAGCCGCTTTGGCCTGCTGCCATGCTCGGATGTTTTCGGGTGTCCTAGATGAGTTGAGTGTGTGATGGGCCTGGCTAAGTGTCTTGCTAGCTGATGTGAACCCCACCCAAGTTTTCTTTTTGTACCTCGCTGCGAAGGAAATAATGTGTCCTCTAAGAAAGGCCTTCCCCGCCTCCCAGAATAGATTGGGTGTGTTGAGATGTTCCCCATTGGTAGCAGTGTAATCAGCCCATGCTTGCTGTAGAGATGATTTTAGCTCCTCATTTTTGTACAGGTAGGAAGGGAATCGCCATGTCGAACCGGGGGGTCTGCCATGTATGTTTGTGAGCTCCACGGTTACAGGAGAGTGGTCAGAGATTGCCATGCTCTCTATGACCGCCGAGCTTACTAGGGGAAGAAGGGTGGGAGACGCGAAGAAATAATCTATCCTTGAAAAGGATTTGTGTGGGGGGGAGTAAAAAGTGAATTCTTTGTCTATTGGGTGTTTGACTCGCCATATGTCCGTCATATTTAGGGAGTTCATGGTTTGGGCTAGCATAGAAATGTGTTTGGGATTGGGCGTACAATTTGGTTGTGTTGAGGATCTATCGTATCCCTGGTCCATTATGCAATTGAAATCGCCTCCTATGAGGTGGAGGGGTTCAGTTATTTGTAAGGCCCAGGTAGATAGCTCCCGAAAGTAAGCTTGAGTGGGAGTGTTGTCTGCGTAGATGTTGGATATGGCCATTTCTCTGTTGCCCAGCGTGATATGAATAGTGACCCTGCGCCCTAGAGTGTCTATGTCTACTTTGTGTACCTTGGTTGGTAGATGTTTGTGTATGAGTATGGCCACACCGGCCTTTCTCTTCACGGATGGGGATCCGTGTACCGCCCCCACCCACAACTTGCGAAGTCTGGAGAGATCGTCTGCCCCGAGGTGAGTTTCTTGTAAAAGAGCAATGTCTGCTTTTAGTCTTTTTAGGTGTCTGAGAATCTGCATGCGTTTATTCGGGGAGCGCAGCCCCTTGACGTTCCACGTCACAATTTTCAGCTTATTCCCGTGCTCAGTGGGATCCATAGTGTGCAATAGTGTGTCAGAGTTATGGTGATGGGCCACCTAGTGCGTTAGACGTCCTGGCTTCCTCCTGAGCAGGGGAATAAGGGATACAGATAGACAACGTCCTGTGTCATAGCTGTCCTAATACCACAAAAATATAAACACCGGGTAGGTGCAACGCGCACCCAGATTGTTGTGAACTTCACTTTTTTCTGTATGGGGGGTCTCCAAAAATCGAGAAGCCCACCCCTGCCAGATAAAAGATTGGTTCTAGACCAGGAGGGGGAGAATCGGGGGGGGAAGGAGGAGGAGGGGGGGTGGGGGGAGGGTGTGGGGGGGAGGTAGGGAAGGAGGGGAGGGGAGAGGGTGGAGAGGGGATGGGGGGGGGAAGGCAACACCGTATAATGCTTACATACAGAACCGTCTTGTCCCCAAATTAAACTGTTTAGAGGAACTGTGCATTTAAAGTTTCAATAAAGGGAGCTCGCGTTGACACCTGATGTCGTTCCCGAGCCGCCTGGGTGCAGCCTTTGTTGGGTTCGCATGAAGTGTCAGCGGAGGGACCCTGTTACCATTCAGCAAACATAACTTAAAAACAGTAACATAAACATTTAAGAAACAGAGCTCAATGTTAAGTGTGACTAGTCCATAGCTTCGTGGCATAATTACAAACTGGTTTAGGAAAAGGGAAAACATGGCCCATGGAAAGTCCCAGGGGACCTTCCTGTAAGAGATGTCTCACAGTTCGCTGATCATTCGGCTATGGAGAACATATAACAGATCCTTTTATAGAGTCAGGAAAACAACTATGTAGTAATAAGTAAGGGTAGTTAGTTGAACATAGGGGAAGGCACTTCCCTGGTCATGATGGCCTTAGTGGGCCCGTGTTAGATCCTCGGATCAGGTGTTTCCTGGCTTACAAAGCGGACCCTTTTATATGGAGGTTTGTCCGGGCTCCGGGAGTTATTGGGTAACAGAGAGGATTTTTTGGGAGAGCTGTGACTGCTGTTGGCTGAAGGAGGCGTTTGATCCATATCTGATTGCAACTCCTCTGACAGATAGGCCTCAGCTTCCTGGGGGGATGTGAAGGAGAGTTTTTCTCCCTGAGGGGTGTGGATATAGAGAGTTGCTGGGTAAGCCAAGCTGAATCTAATGGCCCGGTTATGGAGGGCGGTACATATTGGTGAGAAAGCCTTACGTTTCTGCATGACTTCCACTGAATAGTCAGCGAATATCAGTAAATCGTTCCCTTCGAATGTTAGGGAGCGGACTTTCCTAAATGATTGTAGTATGGCTTGTTTGTCCATATAATTGAGATAGCGGACTATGACTGCCCTGGGTTTCGTGCGGGACTCTGAGGTTTGACCGATCCTGTGGGCTCTTTCCACCACACATGGCGTTCTGAGTCTCAGAAGTTCGGGTAACATCACCGCACAAATCTTGGGGAGGTCCCTTTGGGAGTATGATTCCGGGAGGCCAATAATGCGAAGGTTATTCCTTCTGGTTCTGTTCTCCAGGTCAATAACCTTTTCCTGCATCTCTTTGTGAATGGTGTTCAGTCTAGCTACAGCAGCAGTGAGTGCTGTGGTGTCATCCTCCACAGATGAAATCCTGCCTTCAGCCTGATCTATTCTGCTAGCTTGCAGCTGGAGGTTAGTGTGTAGTTGTTCCAGGCCCTTATGTATGGCTGTGTCCACTGCCTCAGTTATGATGGGCTGAATCAGCTGCACAACCGCCTGGGCAATGCTGGCTGGGGAGGATGGATCTGCTGTACTGGGAATGGCAGAGTTTTGGGGAATGTGTGAGCCCGTGTTGCCTGTGGGTTGAGGAGGGGGGGCCGCGAGCTTTGCAGCATAAGACAGTACCTGTGTGCTGGCGGCCATGATGGCTGCGGCATGCGGCGCCTCTCCTCCCTGGATTTGTGTGGCGGTTGCTGTTCGCGGGGCGGATCGCTCCACAAAACGATCCATCCGGGTCCTGGGGGTCACCGGGTGACTAGGGTGAGGTGTCCCTCCTGGATTTAGCCGATGCTAGGGCCGCTTTCTGTGGCAGGGGAGCGGAGCTCGTCCTTCTCAGCTCCTCTCCATACAGCGCCGGAACCGGAAGTTCGTCATTCAGTTCTTGATGAAGTAGGATTGTAGGCTGTCCAACATCCACAGAAGGCTACAAAATGTTTACAGAGATGACAAGAGATTCCAATGACAAGACATTGCTCTTAGACAGTCTGCACCTTTCCTTGGCCAAGAACTCAATGACGGCATGTTGCTTCTGCCTTGAAAATCCTTTATTTACCTGCAATGAAAAAGAAGAGGAGAAGTTACTATGGAGCAAGAGTTACTCTACCAACATGTAAAATTTGAACCATGCATGTAAGTTAATAAAAAAATTATGCCCCCATTTGAATTACATTTGGTACAGCCTTCGTAACTATACAAAAAATCCATACGGAAACTCAGCTATGATTAAGAACCCTTATTAGGTTTAAGAGTTGTGTGCCATTCCATAGTACATTTTTGGAACTTTGGACTTTCCGCAGGATCATCTACATAGATTTTACTGTTTTCCTTACAAAAACTTTTCCCAGCCCCAGTGCTTTCCCTCAGAATATAGGACAAGAGAGGTACCAAACTTTAAATTGTGTCCATTTGAACCTTTCAATGCCTCTTGATATCTGAATCATATATCCTGTATGTCTGTAACTGTTTGTACTTCAATAAACTCAGATTGAACAAAAAAAAATGTATAATGTAATTTAAAAATTCAAATATTACATATTATATCTAAATAATAACTATTGTATTTATGTACAATTTGATTTATATGTATGACCTAAAAAAGGGATTTGTTGCCAAGAGAAGGATTGCCCCATTGAAATAAGTCCAGATGGTAGCTATATTTTTCCTTTATCTTTGGATAGTAGCAATGCAGTATTTAGCACCGTGTCCACCTGGAAAGCTGACATATTTATATTTCATATAATGCCAGCTATCAGAATGGCACTCTCTCTCTCTGAAGTGCATTTCTTATTTACCTCTTCAGGTCCTCTTCACCATCTGCGCCAAGCACCCGGGGGAGCTGCAGCCTTCTTGTGAATTCAAAGATTTCCAGGAGAACGGTTCTCTAGACGCATATCACGGCTTCTGCTAGCTTTATGTTACACAGCTTGGTGTAAAAACATATTAGATCTGATGGAACTCTCCAGCCATGTGTCCTTTTGCATCTCCTACATAGTTAATACAGCATTCCATACGCATGCTGGCTATCAGCAATGCCAACTCTATCTTGGGATAAGTGTTGATAGCTGTTAATATCTACATATGTGCCTCTTTCTCACCTGACTGTAGACCGCTGTTGGCCATTTGCAGATCTCAAGCTGTTGAATAGTTGTATTTACATTGAATTGAGGAGTGGTAATACTGAGACTCTTCCTAATTCTAATTAAAAGTGTGACTATAGGCCAAACTGACATATATGTATGCTGGCAGTCTGTAAATATCATTTAGGCCCTATGCAAAACCAAGCTCAAAAATGCCTGGTTTATAGGAGTTTTACTTTTTTTTCTTCTCTGCCTTTAACCACTTCGAATACAGGGCCTTATACACCGTCCTGCCCAGACCAATTTTCAGCTTTCAGCACTCTCACATTTTGAATGACAATTGTGCGATCATGCGACGCTGTACCCAAACAAAATGATGAGGCTGCACTGGCAGGCACTGACACTGATGAGGCACTACTGATTGGCACTGATGAGGTGGCACTGATAAGCACTCATAGGTGACACTGATGGGCACTTATAGGTGGCACTGATGGACACTCATAGGCGGCACTAATGGGCACTAATAGGTGGCATTGATGGGCACTCATAGGTGACACTGATAGGTGGCACTGGAGGGCACATATAGGTGGCACTGATGGGCACTGGTGGGCACTGATTGGCGGCACAGATAGATGGCACTGATAGGCAGCACTGATCAGAGGCGCTGGCAGGCATCATTGATGGGCACAGAGTGCCATCCCTAATGGGGACCCTACGGTCCCTTCCAAAAGCCCCTGTCTTGGTTGGGTCTGTCACAGAGAGTTTAGAGGCAAAGGAGCATTTGGGCTGAAAAAACACACAAACGCGTATAAACACATGTTAGCGCTTGGCTTTTTTTGTGTGTTCACAAATTAACCACTTCAGCCCCGGAAGGATTTACCCCCTTAATGACCAGAGCACTTTTTGCGATACGGCACTGTGTCGCTTTAACTGACAATTGCGCAGTCGTGCGACGTTGTACCCAGACAAAACTGATGTCCTTTTTTCCTCACAAATAAAGCTTTCTTTTGGTGGAATTTGATCACCTCTGCAGTTTTTATTTTTTGCGCAATAAAAAAAAAGCATCAAGTTTGAATAAAAAAAAATGTTTCATACTTTCTGCTATAATACATATCAAAAAATATATATAAAAACACATTTAATTATCAGTTTAGGCCAATATATATTCTTCTACATATTTTTGGTAAAGAAAAATCGCAATAAGTGATAGTATCAAGTATCAATCAAGTATATTGATTGGTTTGCGCAAAAGTTATAGCGTCTACAAACTATGGGATAGATTTAGGGACTTTTATTTATTTATTTATTTTTTTACTGGTACAGGCAGCGATCTGTGATTTTTAGTGGGACTGCGACATTGCAGCGGACAAATTTAAAAAATTTTTAAAGCGTCGCCTATGGAACTTTTTAAATACCGACTTTGTCGCCATTCTGCGAGTGCACGCAATTTTCAACCGTGTCATGTATGGTATCTATTTACTCGGCGTAACATCCTCTTTAACAATATACAAAAAAAATGGGCTAACTTTACTGTTGTTTTATTTTTTAACTCAAAAAAGGAAAATTGTTCCAAAAAAATCGCGCTTGAAAGACCGTTGCGCAAATACCGTGTGACAAAAAGTATTGCAACAATCGCCATTTTATTCTCTAGGGTGTTTGAAAAAATATATATATAATGTTTGGGGGTTCTAAGTAATTTTCTAGCAAAAAAAATGTTTTTAGCTTGTGACCACCAAATGTAAAAAAGTGGCCCGGTTGGTAAGTGCTTAATATTACTGTGGTAATAGCGCCGGAAAGACCCACTACATGGACCAGTATTTGGAGGTAAGTCACAGACTCCACTGTGGAATTTAAGGGGTCAATTCTCTGAATTGTGTAAAAAGGCTGTTTGATCTTGTATGGCCAGATACTTCCTGCTTGCACCATCTATCTGGTCATACTACACGAAGGCAGGGTGGTAATTTTGCACATGCTCTTTTCGGTCTCTAATGCCATACGGTCTCTATGCTGTCTTTGCTGCAGCATTAGAGACCAAATAGAGCATGTGCAAACTTACCACCCTGCCTTCGTGTAGTATGACCAGATAGATAGTGCAAGCAAGAAGTATCTGGCCATACAAGATCAAACAGCCTTTTTACACAATTCAGAGCATTGACCCCTTAAATTCCACAGTGGAGTCTGTGACTTACCCCCAAATACTGGTCCATGTAGAGGGTCTTTCCGGCGCTATTACCACAGTAATATTAATAACAAATGTAGTACCTTTATTTATGGTGGTTGTGGAGCAAATGGTAACAATTTTCTCACTATGGAAGCCTGCCAGACCGCCTGCTAATAGGCTGGTCCAGTGAGAGGAGTGGATTCAATAGAAGTGTGGAGGGCTGCCAATGAAAAAAGTGTTTCTTTCTACATGCCCAAATGACCCCTGTGATGAGGGTCCACCTTAGGGAGTAAGAGACAGTGTGTGCGGTGATGGTGGCGTCCTCCTATCTCTTTCTTCTCCCTGGATCTCCAGAATTTATAAGAATACAAGGATCTATATATATATATGGACTTATGCACCTTTATTAGCATTTCAACAGTATATACTAGCGCTGCACCATTTATACATAGACGTTTACATGTGTTCATCAGTGTTTGTGCTGGCTGCTATTTTATTTTCAGATTCGCTTGATTGAGGTTTTTGGCGCAGCAAAAATCTTTTTGTTGTCTATTAATATTGATTGGACCCTGGGCTAACATGGGGATGTTCTGCTCCTTTCTCTGTTCTGCACTCCGTGGCTGCCTGCACTCCCACCCGTCCTCGTCCTCTGAGCTCCTGGTCTACCTGTCCTCCAGGCAGCCGTTGCTGTTGATGTCGGAGATGGGAGCAAAGAGGAGGTTGGAGCTTTCCAGCCTTTGGGAGAACCGGGGATGCTGTGTCCGCTGCTGCTCACCTCTCTGGGGGTCAGGGAGGCAGTGGAGGTCTTCTCCCTACTGAGCTCTCAATCCTAGCTGCCCTCGCTATTCACCTTCCCCCTACTCCCGCCGCCACCCGACTGGGACTCTCCATGACAAGAGACTCAAGGGGCAGCTGCTTTGGGCCCCGTAACAATGACTGGGACTGGGGCAGCTGCCCCTTTTGCCCCACATTAAAGATGGCTCTGTATACAAGTAAAACTTATATAGGGAGATTTGTTTCATCTCTGTGTATCATCTGAGGCTATGTACTCGACTGGGTATATTTGAGGGTTTACATCCACTTTAAATTAAGTGGCTACATTCGTTTTTTTGTTAACCCCTTGGCGCCCTTTTTTAAAGATGCCTGAAAGCGGTGTCACAGTGGTCAGATGATCAGAAGGCCACCAATCACTACTAGCGATCAAGAGCTTGACCATGGGTAACTGTGTCGGGAGCAAAATAGGGCACACACTCTCGGCACAGCTGTGTTTACATTCTGGTATGCAAATATACAGCCTATCAACAATAAGGCCTACCTGCCGAGAGGCCACATATTTGCGCCAAGAAGTTCATCTTTTTTTCCTTTATTTTCACTAAGTCATTCAGCCAGTAGCACACCTCCTGTCCTGTCTTAGCATCTCCACTCTGAAAACTGAGCCATCCTTGGGTAGCAGCATTGTCAGTCTTTGGGGTTTGTGTTAGATGCACTAGCAGATTCAGATGGACTTGACAAACAAAATGAAGCCGAACTCCAGCTGACATTTTTTTTCCTTTTCAGATAAAAGTTTTACATACATGAATAAAAGCTGATCACTTTAAGCACCCTGGTCAGTGTTAAAATAGAACTATAGGCAAACCGTTTTTTTCCATTTTGGATAGCGTAGGGGGCGGTTATAACCCCTATCAGATGTTTTTTCCATTTGTGTCCGATTTGGGGGGATTTATCTTCACTTCCTGTTCCATAGGCCAAACAGGAAGTGAGAGGAAACCCCTGCAAATTAAGGGAATCCCTTGGGGGGGGCCGCCAGAACTAGTATCCACAGTGGAAAATTTTCCCTCTATTACTTTTCTGGAGCAACCCAAAATTTGGGATCTTCCTTTACTTTCACAGATAATGGTAAACAGAACAAATAGAGAGGGTGAATCTCCTTAACTGGGTCAAAGACAGCAATAAAACCTAATAGAAGTTCTAATCCCTCTCCACTCTGTGGAAATTGGTCAGTGTGATCACATGAAACAGACAGCTAGGACCAATCACAGCCCATCTGTGCCATGTGAGTAGCTTTGACCAATGACAGCTAAACAAAACAAACAGAATGATTGCCGACCACCTCGCGTACTTTTACGGCGGCAAGTTGGCACAGCGATCCACGCATGCACAATTTGCGGGCGAGCGCCCCTGCTGCTCACTCCATGAGCGTGCCCATGGATCAGGCAGACTCGATGTCCGCTGGCGACCCGCAATCGCCTGTTACAGAGAAAGAAGTTCCCTGTTCTGTGAGGGGGCAGATGACAGATCTACTGATCCCTTTAATCGGGATCAGTTAGATCTGTCATGTCCCTGGCAGCCCAGCCCCCACGCAGTAAGAACATGCCTAGGGAACACAGTTAACCCCTTGATTGCCCCCTGCAGGTTAACCCCTTCCCTGCCAGTGACATTTATACAGTAATCAGCGGCTCTTTAAATTTCCGATCGCTGTATAAATGTCATTGGTCCCAAAAAAGTGTCAAAAATGTCCGACATGTCCGCTGCAATATCACAGTACCTCTAAAAATCGCAGGTCACCGCTATTACTAGTAAAAAAAATAAATAAATAAAAACGCCATAAATTAATTCTCATGGTTTGTAAATGCCTCAACTTTTGCGCAAACCAATCAATAGATGCCGATTGCGATTTTTTTTTACCAAAAATATGAGGCAGAATATAAATCGGCCTAAACTGATGAATAAATTAGTTTTTTTTGTTGTTTTTTTTTTTTTTGGACATGTACTATAGCAAAAAGTAATAAATATTGTGTTTTTTTTCAAAATTGTCTCTCTTTGTTTGTTTATAAACCGATTTGGGTTATTTTCACAAAAGAAATGTAGCAGAATACATTTTGGGCTAAATTTATTAAGAAAGATTATTTGTTTGCAAAAGTTTATAACAGAAATTAAGAAAACACATTTTTTTTTCAAAATTCTGTCTTTTTTCATTTATTTAGCAAAAAAATAAAAAACCCAAAAAGCTCTATTGGTGTGAAAAAAAGATAAAAATTTAATTTGGGTGCAGTATTGCATGACTGGGCAAATGAAAATTGGCCTGGTCAGGAAGGGGGGATAGAAGTGCCCGGTATTGAAGTAAAGGCTCCAGGCATGATGTGTTAGTTTGTAGCACTTTGAACACATTTCTCATTTTATAACCATTTATTTCAAAAAGCGCTTTTTAAAACTGTGGCTTGGAAGGTACCAAGTTCCACATTGTTCAAAGATGAGCAACGGTTGTGGAAAAATCTTTAAACTTTTTCATTTTTTGTTTAAAGTGTAAATTACACAGAAAGTATGACTTCTAACGTAGATTCTCTTTAAAAAAATATTGCTTTTGTTGAATTTATCTTTTTTGGCCACTAAACAAACTACAGCTCATGCCTGGAAGGAACCATCTGTCTATTTCTCAGCAACAATCAAGAAAAAAAAATGATTTTGATGAAAAATGAATAAAGACACTGCTTCCAAATTCCTAAACAACTGGAGACCTTGGATTCTGTATAAATATCCACATTTTTTAAGGCCAACTGTAGCCAAACTTTTTTTTTATTATTTCTTTATTTATTTTTAGATTTGGATAGAGTAGTGAAGAATTAGAATTTGGGTTGGGAAGAAATGTATAAAGCATGTATCGGCTTACAGTTCTTATTCTAATGATATATTACTTATAAAACTTATCCGAGGCTTACTATTTAATCCAGAGGAGAATCCTATGGGAATTTATAAAGCCAACGCATAAAACAGCCACCAATTCTTTAAAAGAATGCCAACTGTTTACTAGGTCATCTTAAACAGTCAGAAACATAGTGAAGAATGCAAGCTAAACTTCAGGGAGACCGTAAACAATCTGATCTATTTTTATATTTCTTAAAATGAAAACCCTCGGTTCACACTGCCGCGGTCTGAAAGTGGCGACTTTGCCAGGCGATTTTCTGGCGACTTGAGCACTACTTGATGTGACTTTAACCACTTCAGCCCCGGAAGGATTTCCAGCTTTAGGACCGGAGCCCTTTTTTCGATTCGGCGCTGCGTCGCTTTAACTGACAATTGCGCGGTCGTGCAACGTTGTACCCAAACTAAATTTGCGTCCTTTTTTTTCCCACAAATAGAGCTTTCTTTTGGTGGTATTTGATCACCGCTGCATCATTTCTGATCGCCGATATAAACAAAAGAAGAGCAACAATTTTGCAAAAAAACCCAAATTTCTTACTTTTTCCTAAAATACAAATCCAAAAAAAAAATATAAAAAAACATTTTTTTTCACCGTTTTTGGCCGATTTATATTCTTCCTCATATTTGCGATAAAAAAATTGCAATCGGCGTTTATTGATTGGTTTGCGCAAAAGTGGTCGCGTTTACGGATGATGAGAATTCATTTTTGGGGTTTTTATTTTTTTTTTATTTTTTATTAGTAATGGCGGCGATCTGCGATTTTTTGCGGTACTGCCACTTTTTTGGGACCATTGGCATTTATACAGCGATCAGTGCTATAAAAATGCACTGATTACTGTGTAAATGCCATTGGCAGTGAAGGGGTTAACCTGCAGGGGGCGCTCTAAGGGTTAACTATGTTCCCTGGGCGTGTTCTAACTGTAGGGGGACTGCACTATCTGGGGAAGGGAAGTGGTTACAGCCTTCGTATACAGGAAGGCTGTGATCACAGCCTTTCCCCCTCACACAGAGCGGAGGTCCGTGTTTACTTACACGGACCTCCGCTCCTTCGCTCCGGGGGGGCCATCGCGGGTAGCCGGCGGCAATCGAAGCCGCCGCCGCACCCACTCCCTGGCCCTCCCCGAACACAGTGAGCACGCGGGCGCGACTCCGGCGGCCCGCGCGCGCTCACTAAACTCGTTCCCGCAGCCGCCGTCGTATGACAGCGTTTTGCGGGAACGAACCACTTTGCCGCCGTCAAATGCCGATCGGCGGTCGGCAAGTGGTTAAAGCAACTTTGAAATGACTTTGAAGCAACTTTGAGGCAACTTTCAGGGAATCACAAACAAAACACCATCCTTCCTGCACTCAGAGGGGAGGCATCTTCCACCCGATAATTCAATTTTTCATTTGTTATAATGGGACTTTAGATAATGTGCCGCCTTGCTGCCACTGATGAACTAGGGGTAGTCCAAAAGCACTGTAGCAAAGACAAGAAAACAATGGCGCACTGGCCTAGCGCATTATCTTTTGGTAAAATCCTTTAATTAAAAAGTTAAAAACATACTCACAAACGAGCCGTGAAATAGAGCATTGCAAGAGTCCTTCTGTTCATGGAAATGTACTGCACGGCTGGTATCTCACACAACGAAGGCTAACGCGTTTCAAGGTTTTCACCTCTTCTTCAGAGCCTGCTACACACCAACCGTGCCACACGTTTATACATCAGATAATGACATAGTGGGGGTGGTGAAGCTGCACAGCCCCGCCCCTTTAGGGGCGTGTGCCGTGCAGGGGATTATTTGCGTGCTCCTCCCGCCAAATCCACACAAGCCCGTGATCACAGTGCCTCCTGTGCTTCATGGCCATCAGAGCCTGACTAGCATGCAGTGCAAAATCATGCATACACCCATGAACACATATATATACATATGCACATGTGATGTAATAGCACACGCTAAAAGTTGTCTGCTGCAGTGTAAGCTCAGCTGTCATTTACCAGGATTATATAGTACTAATATCATACATGTTTTTTAGTAACAGTTTAGAGGCATATTTCATCTTTAACGGTAAACTGAAGGCTGATGTTGGCTCCAAATCACATCAATATAGATGAGGAACCAACTTGGAGGTGACTTCCATTAGAATCTATGGGCACAAGTTGGATATAAGTCACCTTAAAGTAGTAGTCAGAGAGACAAAAATCTACTTCTTTGTGCTAGAAAATTACTTTGAACCCCCAGACATTATAAATATATATTTTTTAGCGGCGACCCTATATAACAAAATGGTAGGTGTTGCAATGTCACAAGGTATTGGCGCAGCGTTTTTATGAATTAAAAAAAAAACCCAAAACATTAAGGTTAGCCCATTTTTTTGTATAATGTAAAAGATGATGTTACATTGAGTAAATAGATATCTAACAAGTCATGCTTTAAAACTGCACACATCCGTGGCGGCAAACTACAGTGCTTAAAATTCTCCATAGGCGACGCTTTAAACGCCTTTACAGGTTTTCAGTTTAGAGTTGCACAGGAGGTATGTTGCTAGAATTATTGCTCTCGCTCTGAAGTTAGCAACAATACCTCACATGTGTGGTGCAATCACCGTTTACATATGCATGCTGGAGTAACGTATGCATTCGCATTTGCACGTAAGCACGGTGGTACAGGGGGTGCTTTAAATTTGTTTATTATTATTTATTTATTTTATACAATTTTTTTTTTTTTTTTTTACATTTTATTTTGTACTAACTTTATAGCCAGGAGCGCCAGCAGGAGACCTGAAAAAAGAGGATTGAAGCTGCTCTGTGCAAAACCACTGCACAGAGCAGGTACGTATAAAACGTTTGTTATAAAAAAAAATAAAACAAAGCTTTATTACAACTTTAAGAGAGAAGTTCTTTTTTTTTTCAAAATCATACTTATCTAGGTGGGTGCACCATCGGTCCGATGCTGCATCTGTCCCCTGCGGGCTCTAAGACACCGCTGATCACTCGGTTCTCAGAGCTCCATGAGCAGAGAGCTGGTGGCTGTCAGTCACTGGCTCTTTGGTCTGCCCCTCCTCGCTTACTAGAGTGCTAGGCTGTGAAGGGGGCGGGAGCTGCAGGCTGAGCTGGATCTGGTCCAGAGTTGTGGGTGAATCCCGACTTTATTGTCGTGATCTCGTCCCAGCCTGAACCAGCTCTGTGAGGCAAGCCGACAGCGGGCTACAGCCTGCTGTCTGCTGAAAATGGGTCACAGGAGCTCAGAATGAACTGCACTCCTGTGATCCACAGGAGAAGTACAGCCAAACTGGCTTGTTTAGGCTTGCTGGTCCTCGGCTATGTTCCGTGGTTCCTTTTTCCAGCCTCCAGGTTACTATTGTATATTGTAGTGATGTACAGGCCAACTGCTATAACCACAGACCACAGCTGGGTGCACTGGCACTCAAAACAGCACACAACAACACTGCACAAAGTCCATCACTCAGCACCACTCAGTGGCCAAGTGCCTAAGTCACTTTAAAGGATAAGTTCACTTGTTTTTCAGAAATAAAAAACGTTTTATTTATCTTACACACCCCTTACCACTGCTGCTGTGATCCGACCTCCTGTTAGAGGGTGGCTACATTAATTCTCCATGGTCCCACTGTATTTAGGAACCCTGCCTTGTTTGCTCCCAAGATGGATTATGGACTATGGGATTTGTAGAGTGCATAGAGCAGTGTACATGACCGCAAACAACATGTACTGCTTGTTCCAAACAACAGGAAGCGAAGGGGAGAAGGAGTGATTCAGGAGCTCACCAAGGATGGTACAAGAAGAAAAACACAATAAGGGTCGATTGTCACGGACTACACACGCCCACGGCAACTAGCTCACAGTCCTCACTACCTTTGGCCAGCACTAGAGGGAGACTCCACTCCAATCCAGCTGGCTGACCACACACAGGCAGATACGAACCTTACATAGAATCTGATGCACTCTAAGGGTTGGGGAGCAGTCTAGCAATTAGTAAACACTTCTAGGGTTACTCTAGCTATCCTGCAAGCTAAAACCCTGGTGCTAATCACTCTTTCCACTGTCCACACACCCCCACACCAGATCCACAATAAATAATAGCATGCCACCACCCAACAGTTTGTCCACAGACTGGTCTGCGGGGCCACCACACACACACAGATCTCCGTCTGGCAGATCTGTTAGCTCATAATCTGCATGCAATCTGCCAACACGCAGAGCAATTGCATGCCGATTGGCACATAGCTTAAGCCAAGTATTTAGGCACAAAAATACAACAATCTCTCTAGAGATATGAGTCCTAGCTTAGTACACAGAAGTCAATTATTAATTTTAACATTTAATATCCCAAAAGTGGGAAGTGCATAAAATATATACAAAGAAAAAGGAGTTACAAAAAATACAAAAAAAAAAAACAGATAATACATACAATTGGCAATTCGCTATGAAAATAAGAAGGAATAAAAACAGAAATAAACTTTTACCACAGCTTATCCTCGGGCAGAAGTATGTCGGAGAATTTTATGGAGACTCTCCAGTTTGGAACTGACTTTGTGGAAGCACCCCATCCATATCTCAGGCTCCCCAATTTATTGAAATATGTATGTGGGCTGGGCGTTAGCCCCTAGCCAAACAACCCTGGGGGGATGATCCCATCCCAGCCCACAGGATGTTTTGTGTTCTGAAGTGACTAGCGTCAAATTGAATCAGAACGGCACCGATCACTGGGTCAAGGATAGGATTTCCAACATCAGCGCATTTCTCCATTCGCGACAGTACTAGTCACCGCCTACCTGCCGCAATCCAGCGCCATCTAACACTTTTGCGTGATTTACTAAGATTCTACGCATGCTATAAATACAGATTGGTATGTACTCGTAGCCCAACCTGTGTACGAGCAAAAGGAATTATTTTCATCTCTCTGATGCTAATATTTCAGCTTTTATGAGAGATTAAATGTATTCCTTAGATCTCTTAAGTTTGTAGACAGTAAGGAGCCTTCTTCTGCCCCCTGCCGACACTTGCAGCCAAGAAGCCTAGGACTTCTGTTTGAAGCTTCAAGAAGGTGACAATTTATATTTACCCTGCTGGGGGAATATTTATTGCCACCTAGGTGTCAGCTCGATCCCAGGAGCTGGCTCTGTTTTTTTCAAATGCTAATGAAAGAACATATGTGCATGGCTGACATTGAATACTATATTTCTAATAACACAGAATTAAACTACATCTTTGATTAAACTACTTCTACAGATCCCATCACATATCGCTAAGGCAAACTATCCTTACGCATACACGCCTACCTTTATATTACATCTCCCCTCTTTTAGATGACGCACAGCTGAGCCTAAACGGGTCAGCTAACGCGTCTGCATGGAAGGTTCCCAAGGTTGGAGGTGAAGTTTCCCTCAGCTTGGCACTGCTCACATTTCTAGCCCTTCCCCTGCTGTGCACAGCAATGAATCCTCAGCCATGATACACGTAGCTGTGGGGACAGAGGACAAGGACACAGAAGACTTTATTCCTGCAGGGGTCATCCAAAAGTGGGCAGTGCATAAAATACATACAAAGAAAAGGGAGTTACAAAAAATACAAAAAGATAAGCAGACAATACATACAATTGACAATTCACTATGAAAATAAAAAGGAATAAAAACAGAAATAAACTTTTTTTTTTATTATTAAGTAAATGACATACAACAAACACACAACTAGGTCCGGCTGTAGTACAGACCAGGCAGTTGTCATATAGGCATACATTAATCAATGATACACTCGCTCCAGCTGGGACTTCAATTGCTGTACTGTACCTCTGGAACCAGACAATACAGGTGATAAACCCAACATTGGAACATTTCTTATTTTCTATTTGGTGTGGCTCACTCTCACTTAATATATAGTACATAGGACCTAGGCCCTAACTAAATGTGAACAAGTCCTCACTAGACCATTCTAGACTCAGCAGTTCATACTCATTTCAAATCAATCCAACCTCAACCCTAGCTCATCCATCCAGCATAATAGCAGTGGTGGGATCAGCTAGCCACCTGGACCATACTTTATGATATTTCCTTGGGCATCCCCTGTTTTCATACGTATCTTTATACAGCAGAAGATTTATGTTTTCCTGGTGTTTCCTAACCTTTCAAGTATGTCATCAAGGGAGGTAATTAGGTCACCAGTTCGGGATTTAAGTTCTTGAATTAGTGTAATGGGCAGGTCATGGTGGGCTAACATTGCTAGAAAGTGTCCGTTTTTATCTCCCTGCTGAAAAATGTTTGCCTAGAAGAGAGGAGATCTAGTTTAGTTACCTCAACCATATGCAAATACAAGTCCCTTTTGGCTAAGGCCAATAAATCAAAGTTGCCTGAGGAAGGTTTGGAGACATAATTTTCAGCTTGTACTAGTACTGCCCATTGTAGCATCCATTCCTTGGAGGACCACTCCCTTCCGACTGCAGCTATCTCTGAAATATAATGGCCCCTAGTAAAAGCTTTAAAAGCATCCCATTACATTAATGGAGATGCCGAACCTGCATTTAGTTCCCAATATTCTTTTATAGCCTTAGGGGTCTTTTCCGATATATCAGAATGGGAGATCCAGTAGGTTCCAAGCCACCACAATGAGCCAATGCCCTGGGGTCTAGCGCGAATGACCAATTCTAGCGGACTATGATCAGACAGACCACTAGGCAAGTCATTAATAGAGATCACATCTGCCAATAAGCAGGGGTTTGCAAATTCCAGATCTATGCTAGATGAAGTTTTGAAAGAGACGGGGAAGCATGAATACACCCTCGCCATCGGGGTCATCCATCGCCAAATGCCAGTGAGACCCGCCACCTGAGCCCAGGCGGCTAACTCCCCCGAAAAAAGTTTGGTGGGAACGGGCCTATCTAAAGTAGAGGAGAGGGTGAAATTAAAGTCCCCCATAATAATCAACTTAGCTGGGCAAAATGGAGCAATCCTCTCCAGAAGGGCATGCAAAGTGGCAGATGAGAAGGGAGGAGGCACATACATTTACCAGCACATACCTCTGCAGCCAAATTGTCAATACTAGAATGACATACTTCCCCTGTGGATTCATGAGGACCTGCTCAATCTAACATGGCAGAGATTTATTAATGAGAACAGAAACTCCCCTAGAGTTACTAGAATAGGTTGCATGAAAGGTTTTTTGGATCCATGGTTTCTTCAGGAACAAAGTTTTGCTACCCGTAAGATGCATCTCCTGTAACAGGATTATGTGGGGGGTCCGAGGTTTAAGATATCTGAAAATAAGAGCCCTTTTAAATTTGGAATTGAGACCCCTTACATTCCATGATATGATTTTAAGTTCTTCAAAGGCATTAGTCACCATGCTTGGGGGATATAAATTTAGTCTGAGTTCTAGACGTCCACCGACAGAAAAGCATCTGACGGGTAGAAAACTGAGTGTGAGCCAACACCATATCAGCACAGAGATCATTTGGAACTAAAAGTAAAACCAAACCAATAAAAACAAAAAAAAAACACCAAAAGAATTCACATAAACCCTTAATAACAAAGGCAAATTCTTGCCATCCCCATCTCTACCTAGCCATTGCAGGAACAAGCAAAGGACAGGCAGAGATTTCATCCCAAAAGTAACTGGGTAATAATGCTGACTGGTCATATTTAAACCATTATGTCCAGCCGTGAATAGAGAGGGGGGGATCGGGGAGATCCTGTCTTCGAGAGCCTCCTCACTCCGTCAAAGCAACTCCAGACAGTTCAATAAGTCTGAGCAGAGTAAGGAAGGAATGATAGTATGCGGAAGACATATTCTCAAGTGAGCATGTCCCCCAGCTCCAACATAGAGGGCTTCTTGCTTGACAGGAGAAATAGTGGCACATAAAGTAACTTATGGAGTTATATTTTCCCAAAACATGGAAGGCAATCATCATAAGGCACATTTATGCAGTCATATAAGCCTCCCAGAGAGTAACCAGAGCCCAGGTATATATAGAAGAAAAAAAAAAAACATAATTGGTACATCCAGATCAAGGAATCTTGTCAGTCAGTCCAGGGCCTTGTCAATAAGAGATCATTCCAGCAGCCATAACAGGTCTTACAGAGAGTTCAGCCAGACAGAAGCCACTTCTGAGGAATCAAAGAAGCGAGTACGGTCGCCATCCACCACACACCTACTGGGATAAAGCAGGCTGAATTTGATCCCTTTTTCCCGCAAATACCTATGGACTTCTGTAAAGGATCTCTGGTGCTGCTGAATTATAGGAGATAAATCAGGAAAAATCAGGATTTTGGCATTTTCGTAGCGGAGATCTGGCTTGGTTCTGGCGGCTGCCAGGACCCTGTCTCGGTCTCTATAGTTCATCAGTCGCGGTAGGAAGGGTCATGCTGGAGCCCCTGGCATCGGTGGGGTAGGGGGTACGCTGTGGGCCCTTTCAACCACAAAAGTGGGGGGGGGGTCATATATATCAAGCAACTGTGCCAGAAATGTCTCAGCAAACTCTGCTGGCTTGGATTCCTCTGCTCGCTCCAGCAATCCAATAATCCACACATTATTTTCCGGCGGAGTCTATTTTCAGTATCTATGGCCTTGTCTTGCAGAGCTTTCATCTATATCTGTAAGGCCCGGATCTCAGGAGTCCGTCCTGACTACATCTTCCGCTTGTGAAATGAGGCCTTCTGCTTCTGTCATGAGGGAGCGGAACTTATCCAAATTTTGCCTGATTAAACTAACATTCATGGTTAGAAAGTCTATTTTCCCATTTAGCTCCACTCTAGTAGCGTTAATAGCTGCTAGGATTTCAGCACCCGTAGGGCCGCCAGGCTCCGGAGCTCCGGAGGCTGTTTGAGTTGCAGCCGCCATGGTTTTAGGCCTCGTGGGCAATATGGCCACCAGTATAGCTGGCAGGGAGACAGCCGCCTGTGATCTAGTAACCCGTGGCGTACCTTGAGACATCCGGGTGTCTGAAAGGCCAGTGAGCAGTTGCAGTGGTCTCAGCATGAGGTAGGTGCCAGTAAAGCACTTAGATGAAGCCTTAATGGAGGTTTAGGATATTGTCAGGATCGGAGCTGAAGTGCTGCACGTCCGTCTCCCTCTACATCCCGCCACGCCCCCCCAGAAATAAACTTTTACTGCAGCTTGTCCCTGGACAGAAGTATGTAGGAGAATTTTATGGAGACTCCCCAGTTTAGAACTGACTTAGTGGAAGCACCCCGTCCATATCTCAGGCTCCCCAATTTATTGAAATAGTGATGTGGGCTGAACGTTAGTCCCTGGCCAATCAACTCTGGGGGGATGATTCCGTCCCAGCCCACAGGATGTTTTGTGTTCTGAAGTGACTAGCGTCAAATTGGGCAAAAACGGCGCTGATCACTGGGTCATGGATAGGATTTCCAACACCAGCGCATCTCTCCGTTCACAACAGTACTAGTCACCGCCTACCTGCCGCAATCCAGCGCCATCTAACGGTTTTGCGCGATTTGCTAAGATTCTCCACACGCTATAAATTCACATTTTTGAGAGGAGTTTTCAAGCAGAAAAAGCTCAAAAAAGCTCAGAGAAGCTCAAAGAAACTTGAAAATGCACAAAAAACTATAAAATGAGCTGATGGGAGGGTCTGTGAAGAAAAGTGTTATGCTCAAAAAGCTTCTTCAAGCTTTTAGGCAGAGAGATAAACGCTCAAATGCCTGTAAACACAGCTTTTTTTGAGCTGCAGTGTTCATAAGCCCTTAGAAACATATTACTAAAAATAGATTACAGGGCCATTAAAGTGGTAGTAAGCCACTGTTGCTGAAAAAAAAAATTCCCTGCAAGGCGATGCATACTAGTACATTATGAGAAACCTACCTTAGAATGCAGCCCTCCGGTGCTGCGCTGTCACCGCTGAGAGGGCTGGCATCTCCCCCCAGTCTTCCTTATGGGTTTGCAGCCTCTGGCTACATGAGTGGTCGGGGGCACGATGACTAGACTCTCGTGCATTCGTGCGGGAGCTGCCGTTTACGGCAACGGCACTGAAGCTCAGGCACTGTACGCCGGACCTTCAGAGCTCATGCGGCGGTGACGTCACCAGCTGCATGCACTCTGAATATCTCCTAAACAGTGCAAGTTTAGGAGACATTCACAGTACCAACAGGTAGCCTTATTATAAGCTTATCTGTAGGTACAAGTGGTGTGACGGAGTTTACTACCACTTTAAGTGGTAGATGTGTATGGAATGGAGAATAAGGATATTTTTCTGTGTCCCTTTAAGCTTCAGAAACAGTGAACTACCATCTGGCATTTCATTTTCACAGTCAGGAAATATTGAGGAGAAGTGACTGTTCTCAGGTGTTCAGGATGTGTAGGGGTCTGTTGCAGGCGTCGTCTGTGCGGTACCCTGGAACAGATCTTTCCATATGACTCATATTCAGCCTGTGCCAGCAGAGGACACCACATCAAAGAAGACAGCCTGCAAGGATTACTACTTCTCATTCCTTTCCAGTGCTAGCATCCATAAACCTAAATCACCCACATTGCCAGACAAGTCCTTAGGTGCCTTGAACAACAACTTCCAGCATGCCCTTCTATTGAACTTGCTTCCTCTTTTTAAACTGTTTTGTTGCTTTTTCCAAGAGGGATTCCCATTCTTGGGATATAAAAATCAAAATCTTTATCTCTATTTGTCCCTTAATAACTTTAAAATACAATTCCTTTTTAACCAGTTCAGCTGCAGAGCATTTTTTTTCCCGCATAGATGTAAAAATCTTAATTTTTGGCAATAAAATTACTTAAACCCCCAGAACATTATGAATTTTCTAAAAGGAGAGGGCCTGTTGAATAAAAAGGTGATAGATACAATGTTTTATGTTACATGATATTTACACAGCTGTTTATTAAACTCACATTTTCAGGAAAAAATATAATAAAATTAATTTTAGTGCAAAAACACAAAATATAATGTGGCACTCCCTAACTGAGTTGCTATAGTGCAAGAGTTTTGTGTAGCGTAGGTAAATGTATGCAAGCTTGGCTGGTGGCCAAGCCTGTCTGTTTTTTTACTGGGTTGGGCAGAGATCCAGGGAGAGCTGGATGACTCACAGCATCACTGAGGCCTACCCTCTATTTCTAGAATGTGCTGGAAACTTCTAGAAAGATGAGAGGGGAAGTGAGGTGGAGCTGCCTGGAGTATTCTGAGGGCCATGAACAATCCCCAACTAGGGTTGGCAGGGGGCAGGTCCCCTCAAATACTCTGGGTCAGCCCACCTGGGGAAGAGATTTCGGGTGGAAGCTGAAGATGGAATGTTAGGCTGTCGTGGCCTTTGAGGGAGCTCCTCGGTCTGGGGAGGGGGTGACATTGGGCCTGGGCTCATGAGTGGACGGAGCCTTCCTAAAATCACAGAGGTGCCCTGGCCAGGAGGCACTGGGAGCAAAGAGGGCAGTGGGAGAACACTGCTGTGCAAGTCTCCAGGAGTGACACACAGCCAGGAGGACTGGGAGGTATGCCTGAGTGGACTGGGATGGGTGCAGTGCCAGTCAGGAGAACTGTGTTGACACAGGCAGTGGAAAGAGACGGCTGCAGCCAGGAGGGCTGGCAGGGCCTGAAGAGGTGGTACTGGGAGCAGTAGCCACATGTAGGAGAGCTAGCACAAATAACTAACATTTTTGCTACACCATAGAGGCCCGTGGTCCCTGCCTGCAAAGGATATTTGCTTTGGGCCTGACAGAGTCAGTATCAGGTCCCCACAACAGTGGTAGCTGGTCCTGGGAGTGATAGTCTGCAAGCAAGTGTATGTGCTGGAGGTGAAAGAGAAGAGGATGCATATACCGGATTGTATATAGTTTAGTTCCTATGCATATTTCTTTAATCAAGTAGGCATCCCATATGTACCCCATCCCCATCCAAGTTTAATTCCCCTAATAAAACAAAAAAACAAAGTGCAAGGACTTCTTCTTGACTCGGTGTGCTTGGAAATTTGTGTGACTGGCTGTGTAGGGGCCATTGCACGGGCAAAATTTAATCGCCTCATCACATGGATGGAAATCTCAATAAGTTGGTTAATATTTATTTTCATCCATGTGATGAGGCGATTACATTTGCCCATGGAATGGCCCCCATTTGGGTTATAGGACCTAGGGCCTTATCGATTAGCTATGGTGTTTAATGTATTTGATAGCTTTTATAGTTCTTTTATATATATATTGTTTGGATTATTGAGTGCCTTAATGTAGGCTTAGTCTAACATAGAATTTATTTGGTACAGTGATTTATAATAGTCACCTAAGTAGGAATTTACATTACAGGCAATATTAGATGTGATTTTGTCTCTTATATATATTGTATATTCAGATATAAGATTGCTTAATATGAACTGTGATTCATGTCTGTACGATTTATGATTACTATGTAAACCCCTCATAAGTACAGGCATGGGCAGCCAGAGAATTTGCTTAATTATGGGATTTATTGACTAGCGTAACATTATGGTTATATAACCGCTAATACTTTAAAGCTTTATCGCTTAAATTATTAATTAACCTAATGAACAAACGTAGTTATTAATGTGCATACATCACACACATAGAGGGCGGACTCAAGATTGGTTTCACCATTTATTTATTGACATTTATAAAATTAGTCAGCATGAAAAGGGTTAACGATACAGACGGATATCATGTCTGAACGGATGTAAATTCAGAACCGATGCATAGTCATGTTTAAGTGATTAGTATCCATTTGCGCCATCTAGTGGTGAAAACAAGCCAATACTTAAGTCGGGTCGTCTCGTCGTGTGGCCAGCCCTTATGACCAAGTCGGAAGTGACGAAACGCGCCAGTGCGTGGCCAGGCGACGACTCACATTGAGCAGATTAGATCCGAAGTGACGCCGCGGTTACGAACGAACGAGCGGCGATCACGAACGGGTAACAAGATTGCTTGTTTATGGTACACGAATGATCATTTTAAAGCTGTGACATGTAAGCCCAATTTTAACATTAAAATAGTTTTTTAACCTAAATACTACGCTATGAGAGGTCATTCTCTCTTCCCATACGAGCCACTTTGATATAAAGATTAGATGGTGAAAGTTGGTGATTCTGTGGGATACTCTGTTGGAGAGATCATCGTCAGATTTAAGACATGCCGATTGACCTTCGGACATCTGGTGAGCCTCAGTGTGTTGATTGATTTCACGTGGTGGCACTGGTGGAGGAGTTCCTGATTTAAAGTTTTGCTGCACAAGCACTTTAGGGACATTTGTTTGGTCTCAGATGGATTGTTAGCACATGCACTTTATGTTATGACATATGAGATCATTTATTATTGCGCTGCTGAAAACGTTTGCATTTTTTAGTTTTCTATTTTGGACAATGATCTCAAGGCAGTTGGTCACCACGAAAACAATTGGTAACACACTATGCCGTGAAGGACTGAAATCGTGCAGCGCCCACAAGGTCCCCCTGCTGAAGAAAGCACATGTACAGGCCTGTCTGAAGTGTGATAATTAACATCTGAATGATTCAGAGGAGAACTGGGTGAAAGCATTGTGGTCAGATGAGACCAAAATCAAGCTCTTTGGCATCAACTCAACTTGCCGTGTTTGGAGGAGGAATGCAGCCTATGACCCCAAGAACACCATCCCCACCGTCAAACATGGAGGTGGAAACATTATGCTCTGATCATGTTTTTCTGCTAAGGGGACAGGACAACTTCACCGCATTAAAGGGACGATGGATGGGGCCATGCACCATCAAATCTTGGGTGAGAACCTCCTTCCCTCAGTCAGGGCATTGAAAATGGGTCGTGGATGGGTATTCCAGCATGACAATGACCCAAAACACACGGCCAAGGCAGACTTGGAGAGGATCTGCAAAGAGAAGTGGGACAAAATCCTTCCTGAGATGTGTGCAAACCTGGTGGCCAACTACAAAAAATATCTGACCTCTGTGATTGCCAACAATGGTTTTGCCACCGATTACTAAGTCATGTTTTTGCGAAGGGGTCAAACACTTATTTCACTCATAGAAATGCAAATCAATTTATAACTTTTAAAAATGCGTTTCTCTGGATTTTTTTGCTGTTATTCTGTCTCTAACTGTTAAAATAAACCTACCATTAAAATTATAAACTGACCATTTCTTTGTCAGTGGCCAAACGTACAAAATCAGCAGGGTATCAAATGCTTTTTTCCCTCACGATATAGATCAGACCAAAATGAGGGACAAATGAGGAGGAAAGAGGGGCAGAGGGACTTTGTTCCAAATCAGGGACAGTCCCTAAAAATTAGGGACAATTGGGAGCTATGGGTATCTATTCTGCCATCTTTATGGAATAATCTCCCACAGGTAGACAGATATCTGCAAGGACTTTTGGGGATCGTAGTATGACCAAGTAATCTGATACCTGCTTCAAGGGAAGTGCTTGTGACCCCATTGGTAACCCTATTGAGACCCTAACCCTACCTGTGACCATAATACTAATTCTCCCCATAGCCTTAACACTAATCCTCCTTGTGACCCTAACACTAATCCTTCTTGTAACCCCAACACTAATTTTCACTGCAAAACTAACACTAGCCCTTTCTATGAGCCTAACACTAGCCCACCCCGTGACCTTAACACGAGCACACACTGTATCCCTAATTCTGCCTCTTCTGTAGGGGTTTATTAGTTTTATGTCTTTGTGTTTTAGTATGCCTTTGTGATTAACCATACAGCCCTCACACTTCATATACATTAGCTGAACACAAATTGATTAATTAGGAAACAATGATCAAACTAATGGAAAACAGGCTTTGTAACAATCAATATTGGAGAAAACTCCTCGGGAGCATTTTAGGAAATGCCTTTGTTTCCGAAATGCTAAGAGGCCAGAAGGCCATATTGTTAGCTAGAGTGCGCTTGGGTTCAAATTCATGAACTTTCACAACAGCATGACCCTCTGGTAATTTTACTCTGTACTATTGAATTTATGTTACACTATTGACATCTAAAGCCTTTCTAATTCAGCATTCTGTCAACTACAGGCAGAATTCTCAAATGAGTTAAACGCTTTACAGGTTCAAATAGTATTTCCGAGAATATTTCACACCTGTACTAGAGAGATGTTTTATGACATTACATTGCAAGCCTTTTCTTACATACTTTAAGAAAAACTGAATCATGTAATTGTTGGAAAAGCAACAGCATGGTTGCATATAAACTGAACTATATATACTGTATATTGTGGAATTATGAGAGGCGAGGTGATCGATGGACGATATGTGTTGCCTCACATGAACTAAGGTGAATCTGGTCCAGGTTTTACCAGCCACCTTGGCAGGGTTGGTTCCGGACCAGATTTTGCGGTCCACTGGTGTCCACCAGCAGGTGGTATAAATAATCAGGAAGTAAGCAGAGGTTGGCTCTGACCTGGGACTCAGGAGCCGCCAAGTCTGAGAAAAGCTGAAGAAATGAACTTTGCTTTGTGACTAAAAAAAGGTTTGCATTATCTTTGTTTTGTGGGTGACTGGGAGAAGCCCTTCACCTCTGAGTTAGGAAAACTGAAACTGTTTAGTTAGTGCCTGGATGGCAAGAATTTATTTTCTGTTTTGTTTATTTGATTTACAATGTTTTTAAAATAAACCTAGCTACAAGTCAGATTTTAAGAAAACCTGCCGTTTGAAGTACCTTTTTCCCAGGGAAGATGATCCCCATTGAGCTAATCCCTCACAATATATATACAGTATACTGTATATATTATATGCATTATACCTATCTATCCAGGAGGTGTCACTGCAGTGTTATAGAGTATAGTGAATGGTATTCTATGATATAACATAATCTATGGTCTATCTCTGTTATATGCACTTGTTTGTATCTAGTTCCTGTTTGTTTCTGTCTATGTTCTGATATTCCTTCATGAAAGTAAAGCTATCTTCTGCATACAACAAGCTTCTAGTGCTTAATTGCAATACTCTGCACAACAGGTTATGGGCCCAGTGACTCCTAGCGCACCTAGCAGGCACCCAGGGCACTGGAAAGAGAATTCTGCAACTCAGTTAGTACAGTGAGTCTGTGAGTACTGTATGCAAGTAACTGAAAGATGGCAAGCAGTTCAGATGTGAAGTTTGCAATAGCAAAGCTGAACAATGCCAATTACCAGCTGTGGAAATTTAAACTGGAAATGCTTCTGTACAAGGATAACTTGTGGCAAGTGCTGGATACAGACAGACCCATAAACGGAGTGATGGAGGATTGGGACAGGAAAAATAGTCAGGCAAAAGCAATTATAAGCTTACTAGTGAAAGATGACCAGCTTATCCACATAAGAACAGACAAAACAGCCAAATGTATGTGGACTTCATTACAAAAGCTGCATGAGCATTTAATTCTCAACAGTAAGTTGTTTTCGGTAAGAAAGCTGTATGGGATAAATCTAGAAGAAGGCCAGCAAATGAGTGATCATGTGAATGCTATGCTAGAGATTAGACTTGTGCATGGCTAAAAAATTAGTTTTTTTTCGTTTTTCGGAAATTCAAAAAATTCGGAATTCAGAAATTCGGAAATTAAAAAAATTCGTAATTCGGAAATTAAAAAATTCAGAAATCCGAAATTCGGACATTCGCGGTAATTCTGCAATTGCGGTAATTTGGAAATGCGCTGTAATTCGGCAATTGCGGTAATTCGGAAATTTGCGGTAATTCGGCAATTGCGGTAATTCGGAAATTTGCGGCAATTGCGGTAATTCAGAAATTCGGCAATCGGAGCAGATGAAAATCCGAAATTCGGAAATCCGAAAATTGGAAAAAACTAAGAATATTTGAAATATTAACTAACTAATAACTATTAAATTATAGGTATTGGCATTTCCTTGAAAGTTTGGCTGTTAATGAACTTAAATATGAAATTTAGCACTAATAGTCATACTTTCAAGAAAATTTCAATACCTATATTTAATAGTTATTTATTATTATTTCAAATATTCTTTTTTATTTCCGAATTTCGGAAATTCGGAAATAAGGAAGAACATTTGAAATAATAAGTTATTAATTTATTATTTTTACTTATAAATTATAATAAGCTATTATTATTTCAAATGTTTTTCCTTATTTTCGACTTTTGCAGTGTGTGACTGTATATATGCATACTGTATGTATGTGTGTGTGTGCATACTGGGTGTGTATATACTGTGTGTATATTGGATGTATATTGTATGTATACTGTGTGTTTACATACAATATAAGCACAGTATATACACACCCAGTATGCACACACACATACATACAGTATGCATATGTACATATACAGTCACACACTGCAAAGGTCAGAAATAAGGAAGAACATTTGAAATAATAATAGCTTATTATTAGAGTTGATTGAACCTCTAGAAGTTCGGGTTCTGCTGGTTCGTCCGAACTTCGGGACAAAGTCCGGGTTCGGGTCCGGACAGAACCCAAACTTTGACCCGGACCCCGAACCCCATTGAAATCAATGGGGACCCAAACGTTTAGGCACTAAAATGTCTGTCAAAAAGTCCTGGAAAGTCCTAGAGGTCTGCAAAAGGAAGGAAAATGGGGGTAAGGGTCGGACAAGTGCCCTACAAAGAAATGGGGACAGGGAAATAACTTAAAAGCATTTTTAAACAAAAATCACATAAAAAAATCAAAAATGGAGGTGGATGTGGACATCTTTAAACTGTGTGTGAAAAGTATTAATTAGCGGGAGAAGCCATATCACTGTTCTAAAATCATCTGAAAACTGTGTGAAAAAAGTATAAATTAGCAGGGAGAAGCCATATCTCTGTTCTAAAATCATCTGAAAACTGTGTGTGAAACTTAAACAATAGCAGGTAGAAGCCATATCCCTGTTCTAAAATCATCTGAAAACTGTGTGTGAAACTTCTTGTTCTAAAAACAGGGATATGGCTTCTACCTGCTATTGTTTAAGTTTCACACACAGTTTTCAGATGATTTTAGAACAGGGATATGGCTTATCCCGGCTATTGTTTAAGTTTCACACACAGTTTGCAGATGATTTTAGAACAGGGATATGGCTTATCCCTGCTATTGTTTAAGTTTCACACACAGTTTGCTGATGATTTTAGAACAGGGATATGGCTTCTCCCGGCTATTGTTTAAGTTTGATACACAGTTTTCAAATGATTTTAGAACAGGGATATGGCTTCTCCCGGCTATTGTTTAAGTTTCACACACAGTTTTCCGATGATTTTAGAACAGGGATATGGGTTCTCCCGGCTAATTTATACTTTTTTCACACAGTTTGAAGATGATTTTAGAACAGTGATATGGCTTCTCCCGCTAATTAATACTTTTCACACACAGTTTGAAGATGGTCCACATCCACCTCAATTTTTTATTTTTTTATGTGATTTTTGTTTAAAAATGCTTTTAAGTTATTTCCCCGTCCCCATTTCTTTGTAGGGCACTTGTCAGACCCTTACCCCCATTTTCCTTCCTTTTGCAGACCTCTAGGACTTTCCAGGACTTTTTTACAGCAATTTTCAGAACTTTTAGTAAAATTACCAGAACCCCGAACCCAGACTTTTTTTGAAAAGTCTGGGTTCGGGTCAGGGTCCTGGACACCCAAAAGTTTGGTACGGACCCGAACTTTACAGTTCGGGTTCGCTCAACTCTACTTATTATAATTCATAATAAGTTAAAATAATACATTAATAACTTATTATTTCAAATGATCTTCCTTATTGCCGAAATTCGGAAATAAGAAAAACGTTTGAAATAATAATAAATACCTATTCAATTATAGGTATTGGAATTTTCTTGAAAATATGGCTATTAGTGATAAATTTCATATTTCAGTTTACTAACAGCCAAACCTTCAAGGAAATTTCAATACCTATAATTTAATAGTTATTTATTATTATTTCAAAAGTTCTTTCTTATTTCTGAATTTCGGAAAAAAGGAAGAACACTTAAAATAATAAGTTATTCATTTATTATTTTTACGTATTATAAATTATAATAAGCTATTATTATTTCAAATGTTCTTCCTTATTTCTGACCTTTGCAGTGTGTGACTGTATATGTATATATGCATACTGTATGTATGTGTGTATGCATACTTGGTGTGTATTTTCCCATGCTTATATTGTATGTAAACACACAGTATA
Source organism: Glandirana rugosa (assembly GCA_018402905.1). NCBI lineage: Eukaryota > Metazoa > Chordata > Amphibia > Anura > Ranidae > Glandirana > Glandirana rugosa. Next base: position 542,535 of record BLSH010023536.1, read on the forward strand.
CATACAATATACATACAATATACACACAGTATATACACACCCAGTATGCACACACACACACATACATACAGTATGCATATATTCAGTCACACACTGCAAAAGTTGGAAATAAGGAAAAAGATTTGAAATAATAATAGCTTATTATAATTTATAATAAGTCAAAATAATAAATTAATAACGTATTATTTCAAATGTTCTTCCTTATTTCCGAATTTCCAAAATTCGGAAATAAAAAAGAATATTTGAAATAATAAATAACTATTAAATATAGGTATTGAAATTTTCTTGAAAGTATGACTATTAGTGCTAAATTTGATATTTAAGTTCATTAACAGCCAAACTTTCAAGGAAATTCCAATACCTATAATTTAATACTTATTAGTTAGTTATTATTTCAAATATTCTTAGTTTTTTCCAATTTTCGGATTTCCGAATTTCGGATTTTCGGCTGTTCCAATTGCCGAATTACCGCAATTGCCGAATTACTGCAAATTTCCAAATTACCGCAATTGCCGAATTACCGAATTAACAAAACTGCAGAATTACCGCGAATTTCCAAATTTCCGAATCACCGCGATTCGGAAAAACAAAAATTTGGAAAAATTCGGAAATTGAAAATTCGGAATTTGGAATTAGTCCGAATTGCCGAATTTTGCAAAATTTGGTAAAAACTAAATTTGGAACTAAACGAATTGCACAAGCCTGCTAGAGATCATAGAGCAGCTACATGTAATCGAAAGGGACATCAAAGATAACCATATTGTTGCCCTGCTCCTCTGCAGCCTTCTAGAGACATATACTGCTCTTATTAATGCTTTAGAAACCAGACCCGAGTAGGAACTAAGGCAAGTTAATCCATGAATATGACAGAAGGAAAGCAGAGCCTGTTTTCGCTGTAAGAAGACCGATCACATAAAAAAGGACTGTTCTATCAGGAAAGCCGAACAGCAAAAGCTGCAGCTATCCACAAAGGAAAGAGTCAAAGCAGCCACAAAGGAAACTTCAGACACATCATGAAGTGGCACCTTCACATCAAAGCAGAAAGCCACACGGCTGGTGCATAGACTCAGGAGCGACAAGCCACATGACTAGCGATGAGACCTTCTTCACAAAATTGATTACAGTGCAAAAGACAAGGTTTTCCTAGCAAACAGGAAAAGCATCACATCCGAAGGTAAAGGCCAGGGCTTCCTCAAGTGCATTACGCCACAAGGAGGTCACCACAGTATTCTTGTAAAGAAAGTGTTGTATGTTTCAGAACTAGAAGGCAGCTTTCTATCAGTGAAAAGTCTTGCAAACAACGGTCTCACAGTTAAGTTTCAGGGTGATGAATGCACAATTCACAATAATAAGCAATGCTTTGCAAAATATGATGACCTATACAGGCTCATCACCACAGACCAGCAAGCCAATATAGTCTCTAATGACCCACAAAGCAAATGTATTCATTTATGGTACTGGCGGCTGGGACACAGATGTCCAGAAGCTATACAGGACATTATAAAGAGAGGCTCAATAGGAAGATTTGACAATAGTACCTTGTAAAGTGCTCATGAAATGCAAGTGATATATTGAAGCAAAAGCCACAGATGCTCCCCTTCCACAGGCATCTCAAAGAAAATCTACACACCCCCTGCAACTTATACGCAGTGACATATGCAGTCCAATGAAAACTCCCACATCAGGTGGGAACAGATATCTACTGACTTTCATTGATGATTATTCCAGGTACACAACTACTATCTGATGAAACACAAAAATAAAACATCAGAGAAACTTCAGAGAAACTTCAAGACTTCGTTGCCATGTCATGCCAACAAATTCCAATGCAAACCAGGAATAATATGCACCGACAATGGGGGAGAATACATAAGCAAAGAAATTGCCTCATACCTGAAGAGACAAGGAATAGTACACCAGACAACCACACCATACACTCCTGAACAAAATGGTGTAGCAGAAAGGAAAAATCACGTTCTTGTAGAAATGGCCAGGTGCATGTTGTCAGATGCCAATCTACCTCACAAGTACTGGGGAGAAGCAGCCATGACAGCACCCTACCTACAGAACAGACTACTATGAAGAGCTATTAAAACGACTCCATTCAAAATGTGGCATGGATCAAAGCCTAGCCTAGGACACATCGGTGTTTGGATGTAAAGCATATGCCTATATTCCAAGTGAAAAGTGATCCAAGCTTGAGAAAAAAGCCATAGAGGGCATTCTAGTAGGCTACAGTGAGTAAACTAAGGGTTACAGAATCCTACACCCAAAGATTGACAATGTGACAATAAGCCATAGTGTTTATTTTGATGAGAGCCCATCATCAGAAACATTGATTCCTGAAAGTTGTGAAGTGAATATGCCAAGCAAACCAGAAGAAAAGGTTGACCAAAGCAAACTTGTGCAGGAGTCAGAACAAGAGGTGGAACTCACAATGCCTAAATAAAGTTCCCCACCAGATCCTGCTGAACTTCCTGAAGTCAGAAGATCCACTTAGACTACAAAGGGGATACCACCTTGCAAGCTGTCATACACTGTCAAAACATACAACATACTTGAACCAACATCCTGGGAAGACATAGAGAATTATTGGAACTGGAGATTCATTTTCAAGTATGGGGAAGGAACCATAAATTGGTCTAGTCAAAAGAAAGCAACTGTTGCTCTATCTTCAACTGAAGCAGAGTACATTGCAGCAGCATACGCATGTCAAGAAGTGATATGGATTTGCCAATTTTTTTATGGACATTGGAATAGGCATGTCAAAACCAATTCCCATTTTTGAGGACAACCAGGGTTGTATAAAGCTTACGCAATCAGAGAGGGTCAATCCAAGGACCAAACACATTGATGTCTAGTATCACCTACTGAGGGAAAATAAAGAACAAGGTGTTATTGACATTTAACACTGCCCATCAGAGGAGATGACTGCCGATGCACTCACCAAACCTTTGTTGAGGGAACGTCATAGTTATTTGCTGTTGAGAAGGGGTGTTGGAAGAGCAACAGCATGGTTGCATAGAAACTGAAATATATATATATATATATATATATATATATATATATATATATATATATATATAATATATATATATATATATATATATATATATATATATATAATATATATATATATATATATATATATATATATATATATATATATATATATATATATATATAATTATAACAGAATGATGTATGGTCTAGCTATCTCAGTTACAGTTATAATATGCACTTGTTTGTAACTAGTTCTTGTTTGTTCCTGTTCATGTTCTGATATTCCTCCATGAAAGTAAAGCTATCTTCTGAATACAACAAGCTTCTAGCGCTTAATTGCAATACTCTGCACAACAGTAATTGTTTCACAAGCCATTTTGCAATTTAATACTAGGAAAACAACATTGCTAGGCAGTGTTGCCAACCTACCAGATTGAAATTTACTGACACGACACCCAAAATTTACTGGCACAGCCACGTTTTTACTGGCATTTTACAAAGGTTACAAAATTACAGTTTTCAGTGCAAATTTCAGTATTTAGGCTACATGCAAGTACACTGTGCAAATAACAATGTGATTTAAGGTAGATAGCAAGGTGAAAAAAAACATATTTCTGTTATTTTCAATATAATAAGGGCAGATTATTTAGTCCGTCAGTTTTGTCACCTATGTCAAATTGTAGAGATTTCCCCTTAATTTCTGATCCATAACCACCACAGAAAGTGAGGTGAAATCCCTGGTAGCCACTAGGATCACCAGAATTTATGTTCCCACTTCTAAAGACTTCCTGTCTCCATCACCTCCTGATTTTATCCCTCCAGTCTCCATCCCTCACAAAAGGATCATAATTTAACGTTTTACCG
>BLSH010023536.1:546411-556828 GCA_018402905.1 Glandirana rugosa
CCCCCCTCCCGTCTCCATCCCTCCATCACCTCTTGTCACAATCCCCCCCATCACTTCCTGTCACCATCCCTCCATCCCACCATCCCCATCACCTCCTGTTTCCATTACACCATCCTTCCATTACCTCCTGACACTTATCCAGTGCACACTGCACTCATAGTGCACACTATACTCATACAGTGCACACACACTAAGAGAGAGAGAGACTCCTGCAGCCTGGCTCGCGGCTGTCTATCAGAGGGAGCAGAGACAGTGTGGGAGTCAAACAGTCACACACTCACTGTCCGGACTCCTTTTAGCTGGCTTGAAGAGGAAGGGTACTGCACTCACCACTGTCACCAGTATGGCTGCAGGGTCAGCCAGAGCAGGGAGGCACGCAGGAATCAGGAGGATCCATCCATCCACAGCGTCTGCTCTGGTCTGGTGCTGGCTGGCGGTGGTGTGGTGGGAAAATGCAGTAACCTCATTTGAGGGCGGATGGGCTGGGCAGAGGCACTAGCTGGCAGCAGGAGGGAGTGGTCATCCAACTCGTCTCACGGTCAGGATTGGATCTTCTCACTCGCCGCTCAGGAATTTCCGTAACTGCACATGTACAGCTCTGACCGGAGCTGATGGCCACCGTTTTCACTGGCACTTTTCGGCTGCTACGGACTTTTACGGACACCCAAAAAACTGCCCTGTTTTTACTGGCTGTCCGTATATTTACGGATGGTTGGCAACACTGTTGCTAGGCCCGAATGATATGCTTAGTTTCGTATGCTATGCTTAGCAACAGCAACAATGCACACTTTGATGAGAAGTATCCAATGTACAGTTTATACAAGGTGTGGCAATTTAATTTCCAGAATGCCCGCAGCCTAGCACTATGGTGGTGAGTTCTAGCTATTCGCATTGCAGCGTGTTGTGACATGTTCTAAATTGTACTTGCCTGGGTGGCTGACCAATTTACTCAGTCTTTTCAGAGTAGTAGAAGTAATAATATGTGTATGTGTTGACAGAAAATCAGTGACAGAAATCTGGAGCAGCAGATTAACATTAAATTGTGTGAAAATTGTCAAAAGTGCAAGTGAAAACGAAGCTCTGTTACAACAGTCCTATGGTAAACACTCTATGAAGAAGTCAAGTGTTTTGAATGGCATAGGTGGTTTAAACAGGGATGGGAAGATTTCCACAATGACGAAGACTAAGAAGTGGGCAGCCAATAACGCAATGGGCCGATTCAAATGTGAACAGAGTGCAAACACTGGTATTCAATTTCTCAGATTGAAGACTGAGTGTGAGAAAGATAACAGAAGAACTGAACATGAACAAACAGTGCAGCAGATTTTAACAAAGGATTTGGGAATGAGAAATATTTCTGCAAAGATGGTGCCTCAAATCTTGACAGAAGGTCAGAAAGAACGCTGTCTTTAAATTTCATCTGATCTTTTGAATAGTTTAGAGGTGCTTGATAGGGCTATTACCGGCGAGGAAGGATTGTGTTTCTAGTATGATCGGGAAGCAAAATGCCAGAGAATGCAAATAAAGCACATTCTCAGTTCAAAACCATGCTGGTGTGTTTTTTTGATCACAAGGGGATAGTTCACTACAAGTTCATAGAGCATGGTACAACAGTCAGCCAACAATGTTACTTGGAAATTCTGAAATGGTTACGTGAATCTGTTTGGAGGAAAAGACCGGAACTCTGGCCTGACAAATGGGTTTTCCACCACGACAATGCTCCTGCACATGATGCATTAAATGCTTGTGAGTTCCTGGCCCAGAAATCCATTTCGAAACTTGACCTACCATCGTATTCCCCTGACTTAGCACCCTGTGATTTTTTGCTGTTTCCAAAATTAAAACATGCACTAAAAGGACATCGATTTGATGACATTCTGAATATCCAGCGTGCCACGACAAAGATACTGAGCAGTGTTCCAGGAAAACAAATTCCAGCAAGGTTTCCAGCAGTGGCAGTCATCTAGAAAATTGTGTCACTTCAAAGAGGGACAGCTTTGAAAGTGACAACAGCCACTAGTGTATAGGTAAGCAAACTTTTTTTTTTTTACAGTCCTTTCCGAGAATGAAAAGATGCAGTATCAAAAAAGATAGAAGAGGCAATATAAAAAAAAATAGCATTAATAATAAAATAGCCTTGGAAAAAGCACAGAGAGGTTAAGCCATTGATCCAAACAAATATGTACATTTTGGCACAGCTTATTACATACTGCGCGTGTGTGTCACAGACCCATTCATTTCTATGGGTAAACCATACTCTAAAGTTGCTGGAGCCAGTCATGACTACGGCTACCCATGGAAATTAATAGGGTCGAGGTGCACATGCACAGTAGAAAGAGGAGACGGCCAAGATCATGTTGGAGGAACAAAAGTAAAGCCTAGTACAAACTATTCTTTTTTTTCGTTCAACCTAGTGAGCTGAACAAAAAAAACTGAAGAGCTCAGGAGGAGCCGCTATACAAACTATGCAATGTTAATACAGTGATCTCCCCCACTGAGCTATTATGTTCTGACAGGGGGACTACTCCCTCACCAGAACACACGGGTCAGCGCAACATGGCTGAGAGCGCTGATTGGATGCTGATCTGCAGACCTTTTTTGGTCAAGCCCCTTCCACAGAAGCCGGCTGAATGACCGGCTTCTAATGGACCGGCTGCCATACACGCGGTCCAAATGTCAGCTGATTTCTATTGAACTGGCTGATGTGTGTGCGGCCCTTTAGTATTGGATAGCACTACCTGCACCAAGAGGGGTTGGGACATTTAATAAAGGACAACTTCAAGCCCTTAGGAAAAAATATAATGCAGACAAAACAAAACCCTCTAAAATGGGACTTTTTAAAGCCGTGGTTCTCAACTCCTGTCCTCGGGACCCCCTAACAGGCCAGGTTTGCAAGATAACTGAAATACATCACAGGTGATATAATTTGCTGCTCAGTGATTCCAGTATTCTAGCCTGCATCTCCCCAAGGTAATACTTAAAATCTGGCCTGTTGGTGGGTCCTGAGGACCGGAGTTGAGAACCACTGTTTTAAAGGCACAAAGCAGACATTGTTTTATAAAAGATAATTTTTATTACAAAAACGGTTATTAAAAGAGGAAGACAACTAGTATATGCAGGTTATCAGCTTATACAATATAAAATAGAGAATTTGACATAGTTCATGTACAAATGTATTTCGCTACTCAAGACCTTCTTCAGAGGTGTTAACGTGTACATTTAAGTCAAAGTAGATTGATTCTGCAAAATAGAAAAGAAGTGAATCAGATTCATAGGTAGCAGACACTGCCGGTCTCACCAGCATATTCGTATCAATGTAGAGATCACTTACCCAAATGCATATACCAAGAAGGGTTAGGTTCTAAAACCATATAGTATTAAAATCACGTCGCCTCAAAAGTACCGCATGATCTCTGGGGCAGCCGGCACGATCTTCCCCACAAGAGCTCCGGGTACCACCCTAGGGGAGAAGGGGGAGGCAGGCAATCTAGATAGGAGACAAAATATAATCTATAGTGGACTCTTTTCATATAGGGCCATCTCTCTCCCTCTTGGTAATTTATATAGTATACACACTTCCAAGAAGGTAAGTACCTGTGATCCCTATGTAGGGCGTATTGACTGGCGTGTATGAAAGCAAATGGCGATGGATTTAGAAAGTCGGGACTGCCATAGTTAATCCCTTCCTAATGCAGACAGGATGGTGTACTATTATAAAGAAAGTAGAAATAATTATGAATAATGTCAGCTATCTCGGCCATTTTATAATAAGGAGTGTTATCAGAACAGGGGTGAAGAGTCATTACCTGAAATCAAGGAAAAAGTAGGACTTGTAGCAAAATTTAGCTGCATGAAAACCGCAAGGTGTGAATAGACCCCTGAAGTTTCCTCCACATTTGCATGAAGATCAGGCTGCCCTGAGAGTGACGGTTATAGCATAAACTATGACACTGCCAGGGGTGCTTATAACCGTCACCTGTTATTCACATGGTTTAAATCTTTACCTTACAAACAAAGTAAAAGAGATGCAACAGAAACAAAAATCCCTGACATACAATGGTGCATTAGCCTGGGTTCACACTGGCAGCGGGCATGAAATTGTGTGAGCACAATTTCATTCCCGCATGTCAGTCCCGACTTCGGGGGCGATTTTAGAAACATCTGTGTTGGTTTCTGCACAGATCTCTATGGAAATCGCACCCCAAAGTCACCAAAATTAGCACAGAAACTACTTTTGGGAATTTGTGTGTGCTGCAGATGCGCCGTCGCACCGATTCGGACGGTGCCATTGCCGGTAATTGCCGCCGATTTGGCATGCGATTTGACATGTCAGATCGCATGCCAAATCACATCAATGTGAACCTAGGCTTAGAGAAATAGTTTTTCTTTCCCTAGCAAATTAAATTCCATCATGTTTCTGGATAAGTCTTTAAGCAAATAAACATTTCTCTGAGTTAAAAAATAGGCAACAATAATGAGCATTTCAAATGCTCATCTAAATACAATTCAAGAAGGTACTGCAGGTTAATCATTTTCACATTTCATTATTTCACTGTTGTGCCTTACAAGACATGATTTGCCAGAGTTATATATAACCAATTAACCCAGTGTAACCAAGCGAAAAATTATGAACTGTATTCCACTTGACTGCTGTTTATGGGGGAATATGTATAACAAGGTGCCAGTTACACAGCTGATAGATATATACAGTATATAAATATATATACAAATATATATATACCAGCATATATGCAGTTAGGTCCATATATATTTGGACATAGGCACAATTTTAGTTTATTTCAGGTATGTACCGAAACATATTCAAGTTATAGTTCTATAATTGATATGAGCTGAAAGTGCACACTCTTAGGTTTAATATGGGGGTATGTACATTCAAATCGGAGGAAGGGTTTAGAAATTACAGATCTTAACCACTTCAGCCATGGAAGGATTTACCCCCTTCATGACCAGAGCACTTTTTTGCGATTCGACACTGCGTTGCTTTAACTGACAATTGTAACCAAACAAAATTTGGTCCTTTTTCGTCCTTTTTCCCCACAAATAGGGCTTTCTTTTGGTGGTATTTGATCACCTCTGCAGTTTTTATTTTTTGCACTATAAACAAACAAAGAGAGACAATTTTGAAAAAAATATATATTTTTTACTTTTTGCTATCATATATCCAAAAAAAAAAAAATGTATTCATCAGTTTTGGCCGATATATATTCTTGTAAGTATGTGTGGTAAAAAAAATTGCAATAGGTGTATATTGATTGGTTTGCGCAAAAGTTGCCACGTTTGCAAACTATGAGAATTAATTTATGGTGTTTTTACTATTTTTTTTTTTTTACTAGTAATGGCGGCGATCTGCAATTTTTATCGGGACTGCGATATTGTGGCGGACAGATCGGACATTTTTGACACTTTTTTGGGACCATTGACATTTATACAGCGATCAGATCTAAAAATATCCACTGATTACTGTATAAATGTCACTGGCGGGGAAGGGGGCAATCAAGGGGGTAACTGTGTTCCCTGTGTGTGTTCTAACTGTGTGAGGGCTGGCAGGGGCATGACAGATCTAACTCATCCCGATGACAGTGATCAGTAGATCACTGTCATGCGCCTGACAGAGCGGGAAACCACCGTGTTTACATCGGCGGTTCCCCACTTTTCTTCTGTATCAGGCGATCACGAGTCGCCAGCAGACACCTGTGGCGCGCTCCCGCCTGCTACTCGCGCATGCGCAATTCGCCGTTTATAAACGGAGATTCGCTCTACGCTGCCACAGTGCAGCAGTAGATGTACGCGACTCAGTCGGGAACCGGTTAAGAATAGCCACCCCCCCCCCTTTTTCAAGGGACCAAAAGTATTTGGACAATTGAATCAAAAGCTGTTTCATGGGCAATACTATACACTCACTGGCCACTTTATTAGGTACACCTTGCTAGTACCGGGTTGGACCCCCTTTTGCCTGCAGAACTGCACTAATTTTTCATGGCATAAATTCAACAAGGTGTCGAAAACATTGCTCAGAGGTTTTGGTCCATAGAGACATGATAGCATCACTCAGTTGCTATAGATTTGTCGGCTGCACATCTATGATGCCAATCTCCCACATCCCAAAGGTGCTCCACTGGATTGGGATCTGGTGACTGTGGAGGCCATTGGAATACAGTGACCTCATTGTCATGTTCAAGAAACCAGTGGTGAGATGATTTGAGCTTTGTGACATGGTGCATTATCCTGCTGGAAGGAGTCATCAGAAGAAGGGTACACTGTAGTCATAAAGGGATGGAGATGGTCAGCAACAATACTCAGGTAGGCCATGGAATTTAAAAGATGCTCAATTGGTTCTAAGGGGTCAAAAGTGTGCCAAGAAAATATCCCCCACACCCCCACCACCACCAGCCTGAACCATTGATACAAGTCAGGATGGATCCATGCTTTCGTGTTGTTTACGCCAAATTCTGACTCTTCCAATGTTGCAGCTGAAATCAAGACTCATCAGACCAGGTAACGTTTTTCCAATCTTCTATTGTCCAGTTTTGGTGAGCCTGTGGGAATTGTAGCCTCAGTTTCCTGTTCCTAGCTGACAGGAGTGGCACCCGGTGTGGACATCTGCTGCTGTGGCCCATCTATTTCAAGGTTCAATGCATTGTGCATTCAGAGATAGTATTCTGGATACCTTGGATGTAATGAGTGGTTATTTGAGTTATTGTTGCCTTTCTATCATCTCAAACCAGTCTACCCATTCTCCTCTGACCTCTGACATCAACAAGGCATTTTCCTCCACACAACTGCGCTCACTGGATATTTTCTCTTTTCTGTCCATTCTCTGTAAACCCTAGAAATGGTTGTGTGTGGAAACATTCAAAGTCACTTAAAGTGATATTAAAGTCTTGTTTTTATTTTAAAGAAATATCAAACATGTTATACTTACCTACTCTATGAAATAGTTTTGTACAGAGCAGCCTGGAACCTTCTCTTCTCTGGTCCAACGTCGGTGCTCCTGGCCCCTATCTCCTGCCAGATACCCCTACAGCAAGCAGCTTGCTATGGGGGCACCCGAGCTGAGCCGCTGCTCTATGTGTCCATGCAACATAGGGCTGCAGCTCGGCCCTGTCCCCTCCATCTCCTTACTGGCTGTGATTGATAATGGCTCCCGCTGCTGCCAAAAGACAATCAGGAGTGTGATTCCCCTTTGGTCGACCATGATGAGGCCTATTCTGAGTGGAACCTGTCCTGTTAAACCGCTGTGTGGTCTTCGTCACCGTGTTGCAGCTCAGTTTCAGGGTCTTAGCAATCTTCTTTCAGCCTAGGCCATCTTTATGTAGAGCAACAATTCTTTTTTTTTCAGATGCTAAGAGAGTTCTTTGCCATGAGGTGCCATGTTGAACTTCCAGTGACCAGTATGAGAGAGTGAGAACGATAACACAAAATTTAACACACCTGCTCCCCAATCACACCTGAGACCTTGTTACGCCTCATGCACACTGCTGCTGCTAAACGGACCTTTAGGAGCAGTTGGGCATTTTTTTCAGCTGCCTTTGAACTCTCCTCTATGTTATCTTATCAGTACATGTACGCAGGGTTGTTTACAGTCGTTTCCAGGCAGTTGAGTTTAGAGGCATTTGTTGGCAAGCAAAACAATGCATTCAGGACGGATGTTCAGAGGCATTTGAAATGCCAAATGCCCATAACAGCTTGTAAACTTGCCTAAATGTGGTAACTCGCATCTAGGAGCGTTTAGTGTAAAGACTTTTTTATTTTAAAAAAAAAAAACGCTTCTAGACGCGAACACGGCATGCAAACGCGGCTAAACAAACGTTTTTAAGCAACGGTTTCTAGCTGTCATTCAGGGGAGTTTGAAAAACGCCCCATGTACATGTAGCCTAACACTAACGAGCCACATGACACTGGGGAGGGAAATGGCTAATTGGACCCGATTGGCCAAGAGTCCTAGCTCCTGATTGGCTGGGAGGAGAAGCGTCTGCTGGGACTCCACTGACGTGGGAGCTAGAGAGCAGGGGGTCTTGGGAGGACCTAAGAGAGCAGTTTTGTTGATATTTTGGGATCAGGCTAGGGATGTAGCTGGGGGAAGAGTTGTGGATGACTTTGTAAGTTGCTGTTAGTACTTTGAACTTTAGTTGTTGAGTGAGCGGAAGCCAATGGAGGGATTGGCAGAGAGGGGTAGCAGACACTGAATGGTTGGTAAGGTGGATGAGTGTGGCAGCAGCATTCATGATGGACTGAAGGAGGAATAACCTAAGTAAGGATAAGCCAATAAGGAAGGAGTTGCAATAGTCCAGGCGAGAGATGACCAGGGAGTGAATTAGAAGCTTTGTGGTGTCATTGGTTAAAAAGGGGCGTATTCTGGAGGTGTTGTGGAGGGGTTTAAAACAGTTTATTGACATGAATTATTTATTTTTACTCTGTATTCCAGAGGCTGTCATTTTGAACATGTGACCAGCAGCAGGCGACTAGAAGCTCCTCCTGCTTAGGTTTCCCTGCAGACAGGCTGGGAAAGATCTTGGCCATGTGACAGCTTTATATCGATTAGGAAAAAGGTACTTTGATTTTTTTTATTTATATAGATTAGGCTGGATAGGTAGGAAGAGGGGGAATGGAACATTTTAAGAATACATAGTGTTAATGTTTTTCTTCCACTTGTATTGCTTTCTACAGAATTCAAATTGTTTAATTATTTTCATAATGGTGTTATGCTTGTTGTAAACACTCATTATCCACAATTTCAATGAAGGGCTGCACCAGCCACAGCAGCATTTGGTGCCTGTTTTTCAGCAAGTTCTTTTGAATGGTTAAAGTTATGTTGAGTAGACATGTGTTCCCTTCGATAACTACGTACTCTACGAGCAATCTCAGGCCCAGGAAGACATTCATCTCTGCCTCCTTTTCACAGCTGGATGTATGCATTATACGCTGTGGGTGCCTGCAGACATCACATGGCAAAACTTGTCCACGCTTGAAATGGAAGTCACTTAGGCAGTCTCATGTTTTCCTGTTTGTACAGAGGCGGCAGTAAAATGCAATTTTAGAAATCTATTTTCATTACATTTCTGCATTCTTCCCGGGGAGCATTCAATGACAACTGTCAGTTTTACATGGAAGGTTGGAGAACTAACAAAAAAAACCTAGTAAATGACTTTTTCTTGTTTTCTTCAGTATAAAAAGGATATTTGTCATATTAGTTAGAGCCTTCCCTAGCTCATGAAGTTAACTTTCCATATGCCACTCACCTTTTTTTTTTTTTTTTGCAAATCAATTTTTATTGAGATTTCGTGGTACAATAAACAAAGATGTGAGTCTCATGGATAACAATAGTCATATAGACGAAGAAGGACATTGTATAGGTATGCTCATGAGTATTCAACGAGAGAGTAAAAGAATGGCATAATAAAATAGAATAAACATTTCTTACAGAGGTTTATATTGTTGCTGTGCTTAAGGTAACGTTATGTTAATCCATCGATATACGTGTGATCACTATATGGGTTTACGTAGGTGGGGTTGCATCTAAGATGATGCTATCAGGGTGCGCATGCCGTCAAGGGTAACAACTGCAGGGACCGCTCCTGCCCCCTCGGACACCCCATTGGGAGCACATTTGTGTCCGAGGGTGCAGGGGGTCCCGTCGCCTGAACATGGCATCTTCCTGAAGTGGGTCAAGGTTAGGTATAGGATCATCAGTTCATAGGTGGGCTATTCAGAATCCATGCATCCATGGGGCTTGGGGAGGTGTGAAGAACAACAACAATTGCTCGTATAGTGAAATAGTGGTGGGAATGATGACAAATAGGTTAGGGCGGAGTTTAACAGTAACTGAGTGATGGGGGGGGATAGGTGGTGAAAATAGGTACGTAAGGCTGGAGATGTGTAAAATTAGAGGCGGTGAGTAAGGGAGGGGATAAGGGGGAAAGCTCGGTGCAAGAAAGTCCATGTTATTAGGTGGTTAGATATCCATTTTGGGCCATATTTCCCATTTCTTGTGAAATGCAGCTATGTTTTTGAGTAGTCCTCGACGTAAAGTGTTCTTTACCCTTTATACCGGGTTTTACCTATAGATTGGTGGATTATTGTACCTGAAAGAACGTGGCTCGAAAGGGGGAATAGGGGAGGGAATGAGTGGCGGAGATTAAAATGTGTAGAGGTCGGAATGCATGGATAAAAGTGGTGGATAGGGGGGGGTAGTGAGTCAATGACAATTTGAGGCGGGATTGGATAAACAGTAGTAAGGGTGGTGATAAAGTGATATGCTCGTTAACAACAACAAGAAGTGTGGAGGGGTTCGGGGTACCTACGTACCTAAGACTTATCGGGTGGATACTTGACTACTAGGATATGGATTGGAACTGGGTGAAGTCCTTCTACGGTACAAGTCCGCTGCCCTGGGGGA
>BLSH010023536.1:574165-584649 GCA_018402905.1 Glandirana rugosa
TTGACCCGGGTTCGTCCTTATAGTAGTGTGGAAACGAGAGGAGTTCGTTGTGATCATATAACAGGGCTAATGATGATATTCCTGCTTGGGCCCAGTTGGCAAGGGAGATGTCTGGCATGACGGCCTGAAGCGTTAGAACTGATAAATCTTCAAGCAATTCTGGCGAGATTCCACCCGCAGCTTGCAAGAGGGAGTGCCACACTGTGGTTGTGGCGTTCACCGAATAGAGGAAGTTGTGTTGCTTTTGTCGCTGGAGCAATAGGCTGAAAAGGGTATGCTTAGGGTCTGATGTTAATGCTGCAGATTCAATTTGTAGCCATGGAAAATGTGTGGTTGGAGCCCACCAGCTTTTAGCTTGTGCAAGAATAGTTGCTTTATAATAAGCGCTGATGTCCGGTGCTCCCATGCCACCCACAGCCGTAGGTGAGCACAGAGTAGCTTTCTTAATCCTCGGATGTTTATTGTTCCATATAAATGAAGACACAAGTGCTTGTAATTTACCAATCTGAGATCGTAAAAAGGGTACAGGTAGAGTCCGGAAAAGATAGAGTATGTGTGGTAATAAATACATTTTAGACAGAGCTATACGTCCCGCCCAGGAAGCTTTGACATCCTTCAAATCACTTGTCACCCTATGTAACTTGTCCAACAATTGAGCAAAGTTTTGTGATATCATACGGGAGGAGGGTGCAATCAAGGAGATCCCCAGGTATGGAAGAGTCGAATTAGGAGCCCAGGAGAAGGATGTGATATTAGCAACGTCACTTTTGGATTTGAGATCGAGATTTACAGCTATCAATACCAGGCACTTAGAACACTTCCCGCCCACACCAATTTTCAGCTTTCAGTGCTGTTGTGATTTGAATGAGAATTGCGCGGTCGTGCGACGCTGTACCCAAACAAAGTTTTTATCATTTTGTTCCCACAAATAGAGCTTTCTTTTGGTGGTATTTGATCACCCCTGCAGTTTTTATTTTTTGCGCTATAAAAAAAAAAGACCGAAAATTTTTAAAAAAAAAAAACATTTTTTCTTTGTTTCTGTCACAAAAGTTTGTATAAAGTACATTTTCTCCTTCACTGAAGGGCACTGATGTGGCTACACTGATGGGCACTGATGAGGCTACACTGACGGGCACTGATGAGGCAGTACAGATTGGCACTGATGAGGTGGCACTGATAAGGTTGCACTGATGATGGGGCACATATGCAGCACTGATGGGCAGGACTGACAAGCAACACTGACGGGCATTGATAGGTGGCACTGATGTGCGGCACTGATGGACACTCATAGGCGGCACTGATAAGCAGCACTGGGCACTGATGGGCACTGATAGGTGGCACAGGTGGGCACTTTTAGGTGGCACAGGTGGGCTCTGATAGGTAGCACAGGTGAGCACTGATAGGTGGGCACAGGTGGGCACTTATAGGTGGCAGTGGTGGGCACTGGTGCAACAAGCACTGTTAGGGATGGCACTGGCAGGCATCATATATGGGCACAGTGCCATCCCTACAATGCACAATATTGCCCTTACCTGGTGGTCTAGTGGGGGCTCCCTGGTGGTCCTGGGCGGCCTCTGTGATCCTTCCCTGATGGTCCTGGGCGGCCTCTTTGTGATGTCCGGGGGGGCTCCCTGGTGGTCCTGGGCAGGCTCCCTGGTGGTCCAGTGGGGTGATCCTGAGGGTAGCTGCGCTGATAAATGTTCAGCGCAGCCCCCTCGTCAGGAGAGTAGCCGATCGGCTCTCCGCTGCTCAGGTCTGCAGACCTGAGCAGAAGAAAAGCCGATAAACGGCTCTTCCTATTTACACTGTGATCAGCCGTGATTGGTCACGGCTGATCACATGGTAAAAGGCTTCGGATCGAAGCCTTTTACCTCGATCGGTAATGCGGTGGGTCAGACTGACCCACGGCACCACCGATCGCCGCGATGCGCACCCCCGGGGGCACACGGTCGCGGAATATCCTGAGGAAGTCAATAGACGTCCAGTCAGGATAATGAACCACCCGCCCGGACGTCATTTGTCTATGCGCCGGGCGGGAAGTGGTTAAGAATAGTTAAAGTAATACTAAACACACACTGTTTCATTTACATTGTCCCTTCTATTTCTGTATGTGTGGATGATTGCACTGTAATTATTGTAATAAAAAAAAATCTAAGTACCCTTTTCCTAATCAATATACAACTGTCACATGACCCACGTCTTTCCCAGCTTTTTGCTGTCTGATGCTGGTCACATGTACAGAATTACAGCTCCTGGAATACAGAGTAAAAATAAATAATTAATGTTTAAACCCCCCCCGCAACATTTCCAGAATACTCCCCTTTTTAACTATTGACACCACAAAGCTTCTAATTCACTTCTAGCTTCTAGTCCTCTGCTGCTGGACACATGTTCAAAATGGAAAAAAAAACAGACTTTGGAATGCAGAGTAAAAATAAATAATTAACATCAATAAACTGTTTTAAATTGGGTATGCATATATATATTTGAACTGAAACCTTTAATATTTTGTGAAAATAACATGGTGTGGGTTGATTTCTGACAGTCACATACTATATAGTCACATGGGCTGCTCAGATGTGATAGGGAGGAAATGCTCAGCATAGAAACTCACTGAAAACTGAGCATGTGCAGAGTTGCCATCACAGCTGCAAAATCCTTAGCTGGATTGGGAACATAAGCTGGTGATAGAGAGCAGCAGGATCAACCAGGTTTTAGCAGAATACAGAAAACAAATCTCATAGTGACTGTGTGATAATGCACAGCATGTAATACACCATTTATTGATAGTTTTATGATGTGAATACATATGGATAGGGCATATCATGGTGAGCACATACAGATAGTGAATGCTACAGATGGAATATTGGTGTAAAGAATTCTTCCTTTTTCATATACTCGTGGAAATTAATTTGCGGTTTCAAAAATTGCTATTGGATCAATCTTTGCTGCACATAATGCTTAGCAGTCTGGCAATCATAAATCGCCCCTCATTTGACAGTAACTTGGAATATGCTGGGTGGTCCTGTTCACACATGGTGAACACTGCACCAGCCGTTGTGGCAGACATTGTTGAATCAATTAGGCAGACTGGATCATTCAGTCATATGGGCAGGATTATCCTAGTGAGCAGGCAAAATGTTCCCATACCAGCATGGGAAGACACACTAGAGATTTGTCACTTAACAAACAAAATGTTCACTAAGCTTAGTAAATAAGATGGAGCTGTATTCACTACAGTCAACCAGTCCAATGCTAGCAAAAATCCTGTATATTTTTATTTAATTTACTGCAGGTCAGCCACCTGTTTTTAGCAATTATAAAAAAATTAAATGTGTGGTTGTGGCGCTGTTCTCCTGAAAACAGTGTTAAAAAGAAAACTAAGGCTGCTGCCCCCACTGGAAACCAAGGACTGGTATTAGGGTAATTGATTAGTAATTGTGGGAAGTGGCGCAGCTAAAAGCTAGTAGACAAAGTGTAATTTTTTTCATAAAAAATGCAATAAAAACCATATCAAAAATAACTGTAAAAACTCACAATATAGGTGCATATGATCAATTTCATCAATAAATTAACGGTGTGATATATAGCGTGAGCCGTGAAATAAAGTAACTCTGGTGCAAAAATTATTTACCCATAAAACCTGTGACTTTTGTGTTGAACAAAAAATAATGACTCATGTGTTTAAAACATAAACAAGGAGATCTGCATACAATAAAAGTGATCAAACAAAGTGACTAGTGCTATACCATATCCCAGGGGATTCAAGAGAACAACCCTGGGTTTGAACCGGAGATGGTCCTAGATATTGCACAGATAAGTGTGTGCTAATCATGCAACAAAGAACAATGTCCAGGGATTTCTGAATAACCAGGCAATATGCTGACAATGTGAAAAGTTCACTGTGGGAACAATCGTTCCAAAACTGGGTCCACTGGACTGGTGAAGTGTGGGGGGAGTGAGGAGAGGAGCTCCGTGGGTGGACTACAAGTGCTCCTCTCCTACCAATTCCCCACTCACAGTTCCCGGAGGCTCGTATCAGATCCAACGTTGTTATTGTCGGTGACGTCAGTCCTCACCGAATATGCGGGTATAGATGTAGGATGGTATTAGGGATAGCAATATGTAATCCTGAAAAGGCATTGCAAACACTTACGTTTGGTTAAGGGAAGTCAGACATGGGTGTTCTGAACGATGTGCGATGAACCGGAACTTCCTTGCATTCCACTGCGTTCCAAACAACCGGAAGTGCGTATTGCCGTTGGCCAAGGCTCCAGCTGACGCGTTTCGTCACATAGGACATCATCAGAGGGAGATCTAGGGGGTAACTGTGTTCCCTAGGCGTGTTCATACTGTGGGGGGGCTGGGCTACCATGGGCATAAGGGATCTAACTGATCCCAGTGACAGGGATCAGTAGATCTCTTACATGCCCACTGTAGTAAATATAAACTGCAAAATACCTTTTCTCATCAGCAGTATATAGCAGTCTTGTGACTTCTATCAGTGTCTGGTTAAAGCTTGTAGGAGGAGTTTTCATTCTCCTCTAACTGTCCTATGAGGCTGCAGGACCCCTGACCCTCTGTCTGGACAGTGCTAAATGGCCCTGTGCTGATCACATACACCCCCCCCCCAAGAAAAAAACTCTCTAGCAATACACACCAAACTGAGCATGTGTAGAGTGACTCCAAAGGCTCTGTCTTATCAGGAGATAGATTGGGGACAGTGGAAGAAGGGGAGGATCAAAGAAGACAGGATCAAACAGCATTTTCACACAATGCAGAGGATTAACCCCTTAGGTTCCATAGTGAGCATAAAAAGCATGCTTTACTGCATTAACAGACTGATTGTACTGTTGTGGGTTTAGTAACACTTTAATTCTGAATGGCAGTCCAATGTGGATGGATGTGCATGCACCATTTTTTTTTAGCAGCACAATGTACTTAACGTCTGTCCATTGACATGGTGTGTTGGGGTGCCATTCACAGTTGGGTACACCAATGCATGTAACATGTGTTGCGGTAAAGTGCATAGTAATGGTGTGTTACCACAATGCACAGTGCAGCTTCTGGTGTGAATGAGTCAATAAAAGACATCAACTAGATTTTCACTTCCACTTTCCTGCTGCTGTCTATAGCTGACTCAGTATATCCCTTTACTCATAGAATATATTGCTATTTAAATTGACTTTCTTTTACATTTCAGAGATAAATTTGGAGGCTCCCAGCTTGAATTTTATGACTTTTTAGCTTTATTTATTATTCATAATACTAAACACTCTACAGCAATATGAGTGGATTGTCATTAAGGATCCATTTTTCACAGCTCATATTTTTTCCTTGGGACCGCAGCTGTTCCCGTCTGCTCTGTTTAACAATTATAGCGGCATTTAGCAATATTTGTCTTTTCTCAGCTTTCCTCCCAAGAGGACCCTGAGAACCAGTTTAGAGTCTTCACACTTGTAAAGATTAATAATGCCGAGCCACTTTGGCCAAGAAGACTGCCTGATAAAATAAACAGCTGGCACAAGAGAACAGAACGGAGGTAACCATAGCTGAGATACACTTTACAAATAAGGAGAATGGGTTTATAGAAGAACGTCAGTCTATGGGAAATGCCAGGGTATTTTGTTGGGTATGGGTGATTCTGGACATTAGGCTTCCAGCACGGAAAACAAGTGAATTTAAAGAGCTTTCAAAAATATCCCTGACCTGTGACGCATCCTTAACCCTAAAGATCTCTCTAATAACCCTTTCTCCAAGTCAAAGCCCAATTCTTAGGGCTCATGTACACTTTTGGCCTTTTTTAAAGAGCTCTGAATGCCAATCAAAGCACCTCACACTAAATAAATTGGTAAGCTTACAGTCCTGTTCACACACTGAGTTTGCTTTACTTTGCTTCAAAAATGATACCCTTTGTGTCACTTTCTTGGCGCTTCAAAGCATCTCCACAACCTCCAAAGAAGTCTATTACAATGCTCGCTAACATCATCTGCAGCATTTGAGGGGCACTTATTCAGAATTAGCTTTGCTTTGTTTTGGAAGTATTGGAGGTATGAGATATCCCAGGATGCACTGGGAAACAACCAACAAGTGAACCAGAAAGACATCATCAGCAGTCACTTCCGGATTATGTGTACATATTCTGTGTTAAGTGCAGACATCACATTTGGTGTGCAGCATGGAGCAGGAGGAAGGTAAATGGGGTTCGGGTGGGGGTGGAGCAATTAGCAGACAGCACATGTGGTGCACAACGTGGGAACTCTATAGCAGAAAGTGAGTGGAGACCAGAGAGATAGGACTGAGTAATGGACAATCAGCAGAGCCAGGGGGACCAGTGCTCGAATAACTAGCAGATGAGAGCAGGGACGAGAGAGAAAGGAAGATAAGCAAAACAGAGGATCAGCAGAGCTTGGGGTTACTGCTAAGCGGGAGATCAGCAGAGCTGAGGATTACTATTAAGCAGGGGATTAGTAGGGCTGGAGGTACTACTGAATTGGGCTTCAGCAGAGCTGGGGGTTACTAATGAATGGAGGATCAACAGAGTTGGGGGTTACTAATGAGTGGGGAATCAGCCACGCTGGAGCTTACTGTTGAGTGGGGCATCAAAAGAGCTGGGGGTTCTACTGAGCTAGGGATCTGCTGAACAAGGATACTAATGAGCTGGGGGATCTGCTAAAAAAGTGAACTAATGATTCGGGGATCTGCTGAACAGGGGTACTAATGGGCTGGGGGTATTACTGATTGGGGGGGATCTACTGAGCCTCTGTAAAACAAATAGAAAATCCACACACACAAACATTTGTCAAGCTTCAATAAAGCATCGCAGACATCACAGCTCACAGGCTAATGAAAGTAGGCAGCATGAGAGCGCCACAACTTAGTTAAAAGAAAAGTATAGGTTGTTTTTATTTATTTTTCAAGAATCATACCTTATTATACCAATGCGGCATCTGTCCCCCGCTGACTCTAAGACTGAGAACAAACACAGCTGATCGCTCGGTTCTCAGAGCTCCATGAGCAGAGAGCTGGTGACTGTCAGTCACCGCTCTCTGCTCTGCACCCCCAACTCATTGGAGTGCTGGGCTGTGGAGGGGGCAGGAGTGGCTGGCTCAGGCCCTCAGCGGCTCGCTGAGAAGCTGAGCCAGGTGCCCATCCAGGGTTGTAGGTGGATCCTTACCATATTGTTGTGATCTTGCTCCAACCTGGACCAGTTCGGTGACGTCAGCCAACAGTGATCTTCAGCCCACTGTCTGCTGAAAATGGATCACAGGAGTGCAGAACGAACTGCACTCCTGTGATACATGATCTTTGGCTGTACTTCTCCTTTAAAGGCCAGTCAGCTTTTATTGCATATGAAAATAATCCAACACGTTTCGCTAAAAGCTCCTCTCTCATCAGGGCTGAGGAAAAAATAAAAATAATATAAAATAATAAAATAGTTTAGGTCTAAAGGATATAGCAAACATATAAAATACATACTCAACTATTAGTAAAATATACTGTAAAGGATGACGTTGCATCAACTGAATAGCTACTGAACATGTCAAGCCTTAAAATTACGTACGTTTGTAAAATGGCGACAAACTTTGGTACACAGAATTGCTTTAAAATCCTTTACAACTCATCAGTTTAGAATTAGCTGTGAATGATGGCCTTGAAATTATCGTTCTTCCTCAAGAATGTGCAGCAATACCTAATATGTGTTGCACAATTGTTGCATGGGCACCCAGCGCATATGTTTACATACGTATATAGGGGCAGGGGGGCTTTTAATTTCTTTCTTTTTAATTGATTTTGTGTTACTTTCATTTTTTAAAACTTTTTTCCACATAACTTTATAGCTATCATATAGGGGCTACTAGCCACCTACAGTTTGTGATAGCACTGTGAAAATTATATTTTAAAAAATGGATCATTTAATACTACAGGAAGTTATCAGCTCACAAGATATCTTTTAAGTATTCAAAGTATTTCTTTGCTCTTATCAAGCGGGCACTCCAGAACTCTCCCAATGTATATTCAACAGATCAAAAGGGTCTAAAATAAGAGCATTATATAAATGTGTATTGTCTCCTTCTACAGGCAATTCTTTCTTTAATATCCTGTAAGATGCAACAAAGTCACTTTAATGCGTTAATAAGTAGAAGAAATGAATAAAACGTGTCTGATACAAATTTTTACTCAACTTGAGTGCAGCCAAGCAAGTTCTTAATCTTTACTTCTGAAGCTGTGTGAATAAAATGGAAGATAAAAAAATCAGGAGGGTCTCCTTGGCCCCAAGGTTCCTACCTCCAACCTATCCTTTTCTTTACCCGCTTTTTATCCTTACATCCTTTCTTGGTCTACGATTTATACTCTTCTGTACCCTTTGGTACTGGTCAAAGTCACAATGGCTTAGCAGTTGGGTTGCCTCAATAGCATGATAATGTACCAAATACTGTATATGGCTGAATCCATAAAGAAACGTTGGGTTGTTAAGCCCCTGCTCTGTGATGGTACTCTTGGTCAATGCCAGATCTCTTGCTGTCTTTGTGTTCAGCTATGGTTTTTTTGAAACCTGTAAAATTTCAATAAAATTGATTCACACAGAAAAATGGAAGCAGATTAGTCCCTATGGGTAATGGCACCAGTTCCTTCTAATTCCCTTTTCCTTGGAGCAATGGAGATACCAACAACTGACGCAATTTGTCAGATCACTACCAAAACCTCTCAGGTCATTCTCAGACCTCAATCCGGTGGAAACTCTCTTCGCAATGGCCCAACCTCCTCGTAGAACTATTTTCTTGTGTTACCGAGCTATTCAAGCCTTGCAATCGTGCCATTGGCCATCATTCTTACTCAACTGGGAAATGGACTTGAATCACCCGCTAACGGATCAACAACGATCAGGAATTTTGCAGATGGCACATACATCATCTATTTCTTCAAAAATATCTGAAACCAATTATAAACTCTTGACAAGGTGGCACTATTCTCCAGTAACAGATTTTTTCCTGAGTTATCTTCTCTTTGTTGGAGAGGATGTGGGGAGAATGTCACCCACGTGCACATCTGGTGGTTCTGTACACTTATACGACCATTCTGGCTGGAAGTTAAACGTTGGATTGAAATTATACAGGGTATACCTATATTGTATGATCCCTGGTCAATGCTTTTTCACTGTACGGCTGAACCAGTAGGATGATATAAAAAATTGATTACCCCGCACCTGCTTAATGCAGCTAAATCGCTAATACCAAAACTCTGGAAGCAGCCCACTATTCCCACAATTTAACAATGGTTTCAGGTAATTGACAATATTTACCGTATGGAAGATCTAAAATATGATATGAGGGGGAAATCTGCACTATCTAATAAAATATGGTCCTGCTGGTTCGCATTTAAGTACTCATCTAAGTATGCAGAAGTTATGTCTTTAGTATAAATGGGAAGAAGGAATATTATGCATGCATCTATGAGCTGGGAGTGGGGTTATTCCCCACTTTACCCCTCCCCTTCCTTCCCTCTCCCCTTACCCCTCTCTGTTTCTCTTCCTTTTTTCTTCACTCTCGGGCTTCCTATCTAGGCTGTCTCTTTACTACTCCTTTCTTGTTATTATAGTCAGCTATAAGGTGCTATGTGAAGGTGTTATGGGTAATCACAGTATTGGCTTATGGTGTGTGTGAGAGGAGGGCTGCCTTCTGGAAGCCGCCCTTGTTAGGACATGCTGAAGACCCCAAGTGCGGACGGTCAGAAGCGGTCCGCTGCTATAAATATGGGAAATATGTTTATATTGTATGATTGCCTATGCTTATATTACTGTGTGAGCACCGTACTTTGGTTTGTAATGTAAATTTTTTCCTAATAAACATTTATTGAACTAATTCCCTTTTCCTTTTTTTTTTTTTTTTTTTGTTTCTTTTCCCTGTACTGTCACTTTCTTTCTTCCTTTAGGCAGGCCATACATGAATCATTATTTTTTCGCTCAGCCAGCCGCTTGAACAGAAAAAAAATAAGGAATCGATTTCCCCATCTGCACATTCAATGTGGATGGAGGAATCACTCCCACTGAGCTATTGTAACCTGCCAGTGGTGAGCTTTCCCTGCTGAACCGAGTGAATTTTGATCCATGTATGACCGGCTTTATGATGTTCTTACCTTTAAAGCCCTTTTAGATGTTTTGGTATTTAATGCTGTTTTGGCCAAATAGGATATTGGTATTATCTTCTTTATCCGGTGCCCTAAAGGAAAGAGGTTGCACAACCATTTATATCACAACAGATCTTTTTTGTTCTAGGTTTGAAAATTACATTGTGTTCTCTAGTTGTCTGCTCTATCCATTTTGGTAACACTGTACGCAATCCATTTATATATATACTTTTGTGATATACGATATCTCTTATCTTGCCTCTCGCCACTATTGATTGTATTTTCTTATTGCAGAAAAACAATAGAGATGAAAACAGAGATATAACTTGGCTTAGACACCTTTTAATAATCCCCCC
>BLSH010023536.1:584659-597089 GCA_018402905.1 Glandirana rugosa
GTAAGAAAAGTACAACCGGTAAAAGTGATTCCGGTCTACTTAGGTAGAGGGACCTTGAGACCTAGACGGAGTACTTTCACTTTCACCCCTTTCCAGGCGAAATTATATCTCAGATTTGTGTCACCCCCCTTAATAATTTTCCACAGGTTCGGTTCAATATACAATAAAGAGATGAAAACAGAGATATAACTTGGCTTGGACACCTTTTAATAATTCCCCCCACTGTGTTTAGACTCTATATTAAAGCGGACCTTTCCCCACTTTCACTTTCAAGAGGCAGATCCAGAGTTCCAGGGAGATGGATTCATCTGGCCTTAGTGAAAATGGCCAACATGAAAAGAATGGGGAAGAAAAGAGAAATAAGGTATGCAAAGAATAAAAAGCCTGCAATTATCTTAGGAAACCAGTTTGTAGATTGTCTTTACTAAACATTTCTATAGGTGACTTTGTTGTAAATTTCAGGATAAGGATGAAATTCCTATTTAGATTGATTGTCAAATGTGCACCAAGAAGCATAAAACTGAAGAAGTCTCCAAACTTTTCAATATGAGGGCCATGTGTTATAATATTTCTATTCTCTAACCCACCTTACATTCAGGAGTGCCCATCAACATCTCCCCTTACATCCAGGTGTGCCAAGCAGAGTGCCCTCTTACATCCAGAGGTGCCCATCAGAGTGCCCACTTACATCCAAAGGTGCTTATCAGAGTTCCCTCTTACATGCAGAGTTGCCCATCAGAGTGCCTCTTACATCCAGAGGTGCTCATCAGAGTCCCTACTTACACCCAAGAGAGCCCACCAGAGTGTCCTCTTACATCCAAAGGTGCCCATCAGAGTGCCCTCTTACATCCAGAGGTGCCCATCAGAGTGTTCTCTTACATCCAGAGGTGCCCATCAGAGTCTCTAATTACTTTCAGCAGAGCCCATCAGAGTCCTCCTTAACATCCAGGAGTGCCCACATCTGTGAGTACTCATCAGAGTCCCCCTTTAAATCAAGAAGCACCCCCTTTTTACATGCAGCGGTGACCACCAGTGTCTTTCCTTACATCCAAGAGTGCCCATTAGAGTCACCCCTTATATCCAGGAGAGTCAATTGGTGTCTCCTTAACATCCAGGAATGCCCATCAGAGTCCTCACCTACATTCAGGAGTACCCACTTTTTTACATCTAGGAGCGCCCATCAAAGTCGCCCCTTACATCCAGGAGTGTCCATCAGAGTTATTACATCAAGAAATGCCCATCAACCCCCCCCCTTACATCCAGGAGTGTCCACGAGAGCCCCCCCTTACATCAAGGAGTGCCCATCAGAGCCGCTCTCCTTAAAGGGGTCCCCCTCCTTACATCAAGGAGTACCCCCTCCTTACATCCAGGAGTGCCCATCAGAGTCCCCATTAGCATTCAGAAGTGCCCACCAGTGTCTCCCCTTACATCTAGGTGTGTACATCAGGGTCCCCCTTGACATCCATGTATGCCCAGCAGAGTCCCCTCTAACCTTTCAGGGTGCAGAGCAGCAGGGCAGAAGCCGGAAGGCAGAGAAGGTTTGGATGGAGTAAGTAGTCCTGTAAATGCTGGGGGAGGAGCAAACTCATTATTGGTTGCTAAGATGCCAGCATTCCTACCAACCAACCACAACAGGAGGGGGGATCTGCATTAGGGTATGTGGGGTGGGTTACGGCTGGCTGACCAGGATGCACCAGTGTCCATATTACAATACACATACTGGTGCATCCGCTGCCAGCCAACCTGGGGTATTGTCATGGACAGTTGCTGCAAGCCAAATAAAATTATAGTGGGCGAGATGTGGCCCATAAGCAGTAGTCTGGAGACCTTTGCCCTACAGTAAGTGAAAATGATGCAGATAGTACCATCAACAGAAGCATTTTTTTTTATTTAAAAAAAATATGACGCAATAAAAAAAGCTGCAGTTCCCCTTATACGTATGATGCAATAGTACCAGCATGAGAAGATACATTTTTATTGATGTCACTATCACTTTGTCATCTTTGTAAAGTCTGGCAAGGCGGAGGCGTCATCAAATTTCAGCCTTTTGTTGTATCATGCATTAACCCTAAAGAAGAAAGAGATGCTAATTACTGTTTTCCATCAATTGTATTTGAGATGATTATGGATTGCGGGATTTCTGAAATCACTGGGGAAAATAATTTGAATGTTTTGACGGGCTAGGAAAAGGCTTTCATTTGTTGTGTGCAGATCTTCCATTAAACCTACATTTCATCATTTCTGTAAATACATATTTCTTGTAGATTTCAATGCCAAAATCAATAAACATGAAAAGAAAAAAAGTTGGTATTATTTATAAAATCACATATTTCTTTATTTCCATTCTGAAGGGCTCCCTCTTTAGTGGAGTTCAACTATATGAAGGTTGGTATAATATTGGTAGGATGGGAACATATCGCCCCCTACTGTCATCCATATCAAGCTGAAGCACACTATATTGCCTAAGGTTCCCATATCCTTCTATGCATATTATCTTATATTTTACTTGTTGCCAAAAAATTGGGTGCATCACATGCAAACCTCATGGTACGTATGGCCTCGTCAGTCATGCTGGGATCTGATCCGCCCTCTTGCCTTCTGGAAGATTTACCCCACTTCATGACCAGGGCATTTTTTTTTTGCAATACGGCACAGCATTACTTTGACAATTGCACGGTTGTGCAACGCTGTACCCAAAGAAAGTGTATTTATAAAATAAATAAAATGACATTAAGATAAATATATATATATATATATATATATATATATATATTTATAATTAAATGGAATGTATTTATTTTTCCCACAAGTACAGCTTTATTTTGGTGTCATTTGATCACCTCTGCGGTTCTTTTGCGCTATAGACAAAAAAAGACTGACAATTTTAAAAAAAAAAGTATTTTTTACTTTCTGCTATAAAACACATCCAATAAATAATAAAAAATAAATCTAGGCCAATATGTATTCTGCTACATATTTTTGGTAAAAAAAATCCCAATAAGTGTATAATGATTGGTTTGCGCAAAAGTTATAATGTCCACAAACTGTGGGATATTTTTATTTTTCATTTATTTATTTTTTTACTAGTAATGGCGGCGATCAGTGACTTATAGTGGGACTGCGATATTGCAGCGACCGAATCGAAGGTCGTATGACCGAACAGCCCAAACCGTATGTTGGCTGACATGCACTAAGAGATCGTATGACCAAGCCGAACGTAGTGACGTGTTACGAATGTATAAAGAGGAAGTTCAGGTGAATGTGATTTGTGAATTAGGAATGAACGGACACTTCTGTACGTTCCTGAGTTCTGAGCATGTGTGTTTTGCACAGTACAATTTGCTGCACCAACTTCTCTGTATACACGATACAACGGTCGTACGACCGATTGTTGGTACAACCAAAGTTTTCTAGTTTGTTCATCCAACTTATGTTGTACGACCGTCCCATGTTGGCTGTTCTAATCGCACATACTAACAGTCGGATGATCGTACAACAAGCGGTTGTACGACCGTTTTCATACGACCGTCGCACTGTGTGTACGAGGCTTTAGTGACACGTTTAAAAAAAAAATGGCAGATTTGAGCCCAATGAACTGGCCTGTGGGAGCCAACCAGACAAAACGTGGATTTTTGATTATTCACGCACCAATTGTTGCTCTGGGTTATGAGACGTTTTGCAGAACTACCTGCACCACCTTATTAGGTAACCATTAGGAGAGAAATACAAAAATAATTTTGTGATAACCAAGTAATTATTTTTACCTTATATACACCGTACAGCCACATCTCATAAATGATATATATAGTAACAGTTACCATTCTCCCTTCCCTTGCCCCCTGATCCATCTGATCTTTGCAGACATTCTGTATATGATCTCATTGGAAGGCAGTAAGCCGTTAGAAAGACACGCTCGCTCAGCTATAGAAACCGTATTTAAGACAGTGTGCAATTATTTTTAATGAATGCTTTCTCTTTGTGCTTTAAATGTTAGAGCAGAAGAAAAAAATGAAAATTCCAAGAATTCCAACATAGCAACCTATAGGAGATTAACATTTGACCTTGTTAATTACTATGAAGTAAGCGGTGAATTATACATGCTCGCTGTTCATAATAAGCCTTGTGATGAAGCACTCATTAGCGAGAACTCAAAGGCGTCCCTCCTTGGTATTGTCCTATATATAAAGGTCTCCAGCCTGGCATGAATCTTTAGCCCCTGCTTGCACTGTAGCTGCAAGGGTTTTCATATTTTGATTGCCCTATAAAGTGATATTAAAGCACTTTAAGTAGCTGATTTAATCACTTACTGACCATTCAGCTTCTTTATCTTTAACCACTTGCCTACTGGGCACTGTTACCCCCTTCCTGCTTCAGCTTTTAGCGCTGTCACACTTTGAATGACAATTGCGCAGTCATGCTACACTGTACCCATATAAAATGTTTATAATTTTTTTCACAGAAATACAGCTTTCTTTTGGTGGTATTTTATCACCGCTGGGTTTTTTTTTTAAATGAAGGAAAAAAAAAGACTGAAAATTTTGAATAAAAAAAAAAGGCCTTTCTCATAGTTTGTAATTTTTCTCCTTCATTGATGTGTGCCGATGAAGCTGCACGGATGGGCAATGATAAGGCTGCACTGATGGGCACTGTTGAGGCTGCACTGATGAGGATGCACTGATGAGGTTGCACTTATGGGCACAGATGAGGAGGCACCGATGGGTACTGATGAGGCGACACTGGTGGACAGTAATCAGAGACCCCCCTTGAATCCAGAAGCACACATCAGTGTGACCACCAGTGTCTCCCCTTACACCCATGAGTGCCCATTAAAGTCACCCCTTATACCCAGGAGGGTCCATCGGTGTCTCCTTTACATCCAGGAGTGCCCATCAGAGTTCTCCCTTACGTTCAGGAGTGTCCACTTGTGTCTTCCCTTATATCCAGGAGCACTCATCAAAGTTCCCCCTTACATCCAGGAGCACCCATCATCAGAGTTCTTACATCAAGAAGTACCCATTCAAGAGTGTCATCAGAGTCCCCCTTACATCAGGAGTTTACCCATCAAGCTCCCCTTACATCCAGGAGTGCCCATCAGAGCCCCCCTCCTTACATACAGGAGTGTCCATCAGAGTCCCCACTTGCATCCAGAAGTGCCCACCAGTGTCTCCCCTTACATCTAAGCGTGTACATCAGGGCCCACCTTGACAGCCATGTATGCCCAGCAGAGTCCCCTCTAACCTTTCAGGGTGCAGAGCAGCAGGGCAAAAGCCAGAAGGCAGAGCAGGTTTGGATGGAGTAAGTTCGGTACTCTTGTAAATACTGGGTGAGGAGCAAAAACATCACTGATTGCCAAGACGCCAGCATTCCTACCAACCAACCACAAAGGGAGTGAGGGATCTGCACTAGGGTATGTAGGGTGGGTTATGGCTGGCTGGCCAAGATGTGCCAGTGTCCATATTATGATGCACACACTGGTACACAGACTTGTTATAAAATCTTACAAACAGGCACTGATGAGACACTGATAGGCACTGATGAGGAGACACTGATGGGCACTGGTAGGGGGCACTGATAGGTGACACTAATGAGGAGTCACTCATTGGCAGCACTAGTGGGCACTGATAGGCAGCACTGATAATTAGGACAGTGGTAATCAGTGTAGATGTCCCTTTCACACAAGCCGGTTATCAGCTCTCCTCTCCTCATGCTGTCAGCGTGAGGAAAGGAATGCCGATAACTGGCTTGTGCTTACATCATGATGGCTGTCATTGGGCACAGCGGATCACATGGTAATGGGCCACTGTGACTGGCCCTTTGCCCCAATTTGTGATCACAGAGCATGCCGCTGAGGCGCCGCAGTAGGCGCACAGAAGGACATCATATGACACCCTCCCAGAACTGGATGACCGCGCTGTAGCCATCATTTGGCTAAAGCGCGGTCGGCAAGTGGTTAATCCTTGCCTATCTTCCAATTTATGCGGGTGCCATGATTGCTGCCCCAGATTTCCTGTTTCAGGGTGGCTCCTTTCTCCTGCAGCATGTAAGATGGTGAAGTTAGCTAGTTTGCCACTAGGAGGCTCTGTCCTGAAATACAGGGTGGGCCATTTATATGGATACACCTTAATAAAATGGGAATGGTAGGTGATATACTAATGTGCCACAAACAGGAAGTTAATATGTGAAGGGGGGAACTTTTCAAGATGGGTGGTGACCATGGCGGCCATTTTGAAGTTGGCCATTTTGAATCCAACTTTTGTTTTTTCAATAGGAAGAGGGTCATGTGACACATCAAACTTATTGGGAATTTCACAAGAAAAACAATGATGTGCTTGGTTTCAACGTAACTTTATTCTTTCATGAGTTATTTACAAGTTTCTGACCACTTCTAAAATGTGTTCAATGTGCTGCCCATTGTGTTGGATTGTCAATGCAACCCTCTTTTCCCACTCTTCACACACTGATAGCAACACCGCAGGAGAAATGCTAGCACAGGCTTCCAGTATCCGTAGTTTCAGGTGCTGCACATCTCGTATCTTCACAGCATAGACAATTGCCTTCAGATGACCCCAGATCGGGAGACCTTGGGGGCCATTCAACTGGCCCACGACGACCAATCCACTTTCCAGGAAACTGTTCATCTAGGAATGCTCGGACCTGACACCCATAATGTGGTGGTGCACCATCTTGCTTGAAAAACATTATGGGTGTCAGGTCCGAGCATTCCTAGATGAACAGTTTCCTGGAAAGTGGATTGGTCGTCATGGGCCAGTTGAATGGTCCCCAAGGTCTCCCAATCTGACCCCCTTAGACTTTTATCTTTGGGGCCATCTGAAGGCAATTGTCTATGCTGTGAAGATACGAGATGTGCAGCACCTGAAACTACAGATACTGGAAGCCTGTGCTAGCATTTCTTCTGCGGTGTTGCTATCAGTGTGTGAAAAGTGGGAGAAGAGGGTTGCATTGACAATCCAACACAATGGGCAGCACATTGAACACATTTTATAAGTGGTCAGAAACTTGTAAATAACTCATGAAAGAATAAAGTTACGTTAAAACCAAGCACACCATTATTTTTCTTGTGAAATTCCCAATAAGTTTGTTGTGTCACATGACCCTCTTCCTATTGAAAAAACAAAAGTTGGATTCAAAATGGCCGACTTCAAAATGGCCGCCATGGTCACCACCCATCTTGAAATTTTCTCCCCTCACATATACTAATGTACCACAAACAGGAAGTTAATATCACCAACCATTCCCATTTTGTTAAGGTGTATCCATATAAATGGCCCACCCTGTAGTATGGTAAAAGGAAAAGTTACAGGCAAGTGATAGCTCCCTTTTTAGAGAAGTAAATCCTGTAGTGAGGTCCTGGATGAGTCGGGCTCAAATATAAACCAGGTGGGGAGGTGCTTTAAGGCAAATAGGGCATGGGAGGCAAGTATTCCATACCTATGCAGATACAGTGAGCCCTGCTCAGGGCAGACGTTTCAGGAGGGTGTACAGAGTTCAGTAAGAACAACTTTAGCAATCCTGTCTCTGGAACGACTAAAAGAGAGTTGTGAGCTGGATACCTAAAGCCTAATGGGAAAGTCAGAGCCCTCTGAGTGAGTACTAATGACTCTGGGATCAGGAGAGTAACTGTTTATGCCAATTCCTAAATACCACCAGTAAAGTGCAACAACCCTATTCTAGTGTGGACATTCCTTCCTTGGGATATAAAGATCAATGGCTGGGAATGTTGTGTGGAGGCCTCGGGCATGGAGTGGGCACAATATGGCAGAGGGTTTGGCATCAGCAGGAGAGACAATGCTCTAAAAAAAGGACAGGAGTGGGGCAGGGACTTTGGGGGCAACAACTAGCCGATCGCAGAGCCCCTAGTATAAGCATGCTATGGAGCCCACTTGCATGCAGGGACTAGAGTTGTGCCTTCCTACATTGTGTGCATCAATACAAGCACACAGCCCCATAGCCTAGGATGGCAAGGCACTCCCCTGCTCCTCCTTCCTCACCCTCCTTTCCTTCTCCAAACTAATAGACTATCTAATGACTGCACTGTCCCCTGTTAACTCTTTCCTGCAAAGACTAGAAGCTCATGAAAGCAGTACTGAGCGATCAGGAGTAAGAATTTTAACAAATAGTTTTACAGGGGAATATTTATTTTAGGGCTTGTTCACATTTGCTTTGATCTCTGAAGAGCGATCCGCATTCATATTGCTCTTCAGAGATTATTTGACAGGTAGTAAGGAGGAGTTGTATTACTTCCTCATGCCTACTTGAACCCAGCACTAGCAGTGTGCACTGCACGCAGTTGCAGGCGGTTGCAGAGCACCCCCATTCCCTTGAAAACCACAGGGGGTATAATTTGTGCTGCGGCCGTGACGCAAAGCATTGCAGCCATGGTATGTGTACACTCTTGGCGGCTGCATCTACAACTAAAGGGTGTATTGGTTGGAGGGGGGTGGTAAAATCACAGCTCAACTGTGGGGTTTTATGGTCCCTCAACCTCAATTTCTTTCTTGTAAAAAATGCTTGTAAAACATTGGGGGTTTAATGCTACTTTAATTTTAACTTGTGAAATCGCAGGCTTGTGTGTATACCCTGGCTGTATCCCTTATCCTACAGCAGCCCCATCCACACACACTGGAGGGTGAGGGCTCATTCACACAGACTACATGCTAAATGCACCGTTTTAGAGGGCATCTGCCAGTTTTTAGCTAGTGAGGGGGCGGTGTGGTGCACATTTCAGGGCATAACACTGTTTACATTTTTCTTTTATAACTTTATTTGAAGTGCCAAAAGTGACAATTTATTCATTTTCTGCACAGTGGGGCACTGCAATAAAATGCTACATGTCTACTTTTCACCATATCTCACCACACCGCACCTGCTTGCTGCATTACACATATAATCCAGTGTCTCCTCTGGACCTACTTATCTGCTCATGGTCTTCTGCAGAGATAGTACATGGAGCTGCGCATGCACAACTTGGTTTACATTCCAGCACAGTGCCTGTGTGCCAGGGTGGCTGCACTCCTGTGCATGCAAGGAAGTGATGTCATTCCACACCGGCCAATCAAAATAGCTAAAGAACTGCATTTTGAAGAAGCCATGGAGAAGATGCCAGCGATGGTGAGGGACCTTATGGGTGTTGGACTGTTGAAGCAGAGGTAGGTATTTTGAACTTTATTTCTGCTTTAATATCTCTTTGGAATTATGGAAAACTGCATAATAATGTACTGCATGTTCCTGCTGATGGACTCTGTAAACATTTGAAACATTTCAATAAAACATTCTAAACCATCTCAATACCATGCTATAGCCCAAAGACAGCTACAGCATTGCTCTCTAGTTCTGGGAGGGCATTCACAGACGTCCTTCCAGATCTTGCCTCCTGTGTGCCCCTCTGGGGAGCGCATCGGGCGCACTCTGTGACTGCTATGTCCTTTCAACACAGCTGATCACAGATCGAGGTAAAGGGTCAAACACAGTGGCCCTTTACCATGTGACCAACTGTTTCCAATCACAGCTGATCACATGTAAACAAATGGGTCGGTTATCAGCATTTCTTTCCTCACACGCTGTCACTGTGTGAGGAATGGAGAGGCAATAACCAGCAAGGCTCACAGGGCAAATTTACACAATTAATTAACATTTACACCTTTACATTTACACCTCACATTTACACAGCCTTATCAGTGCAGCCTCACTAGTGCCCATCAGTGCAGCCTCACTAGTGCCCATCAGTGCAGCCTCACTAGTGCCCATCAGTGCAGCCACATTAGTGCCTATTAGTGCAGCCTCACCAGTGCCCATTAGTGCAGCCACACTAGTGCCCATCAGTGCAGCCACACTAGTGCCCATTAGTGCAGCCTCACCAGTGCCCATTAGTGCAACCTTACCAGTGCCCATTGGTGCAGCCTCACCAGTGCCCATTAGTGCAACCTCACCAGTGCCCGTTAGTGCAGCCTCACTAGTGCCCATTAGTGCAGCCTCACTAGTGCCCATCAGTGCAGCCTCACCAGTATCCATCAGTGCAGCCTCACCAGTGCTCATCAATGCAGCCTCACCAGTGTCCATCAGTGCAGCCTCACTAGTGACCATCAGTGCAGCCTCACCAGTACCCATCAGTGCAGCCTCAGCAGTACCCATCAGTGCAGCCTCACTAGTACTCATCAGTGCAGCCTCACTAGCGCCCATCAATGCAGCCTCACCAGTATCCATCAGTGCAGCCTCACTTGCGCCCATCAATGCAGCCTCACCAGTATCCATCAGTGCACCCTCACCAGTACACATCAGTCCAGCCTCATCAGTGCTCATCAGCACACATCAGTGGAGAAAAAAAAATACTTATTTGCAAAATTTTATAACTAATATTAAGAAAAACATTTTTTTTTCAAAATCACTTCGATCACTTTTCATTTGTTTAGCAAAAAACAAAAAACACAGTGGTAATTAAATACCACCAATAAAAGATCTGTCTCGAAAAAAAATGATAAAAATTAAATTTGAGTACAGTTTTGCATGACTACGCAATTGTCATTCAAAGTGTGAAAATTGGGCTGGGCAGGAAGGGGGTGAAAATGCCCGTTAATGAAGGGGTTAAAGAATAAAAATCAGGGTGCCCTTAACACAAGTATGAATATTGAAGATGTCCTACCTGTGCAGACCTGACAGCAGACAAGGTCAGTCTGCAGACCCCCGTTCAAGGAATGGAGGTTACCAAAGGGCACGCCACATGCAGAAGAATCCAGATTTGTTTATTTGGTTCATTGATCTGCCATGCAGTGCACTCTATTGAAAAGAGGTCCAAGAGAGCCGCTGACAGCTGTCAATATCGGCACAGAGAAGTAGCTATGAGGATTTTGTTGTGTGTTAGCGCACCATGAGGGTTTGTGAAAGGTTTTGAGGCCGCCGGCTGCACCACGTGAGCGTGTGAATGAGATTCCATTTACAAAATATCAATGACTTCAGATCATTTGTGTCTCTAGGAGCAGCATTTGGTGTAGCAGAATGTGCAGTACTGCAATGATTATGTGACATTCCTTTGTGTTTGCATCAAAAGCAACAGCCCCATCTGCTGATTACTACTACGCCGCGCGTTCCAGATGTACACCAGGCCCTTACAGCAGCTTTCAAAGAGGTAAAATGAGCAATCTATTCCAGTTTACCAGCTATTATGAGTCACATCAAATAAACAACAGCATGCCCAGGAAATGAGAATAGTGCAGCCTCGCTGCTTTTATAGTAATTGCCATCACTCCCCATAAAATCCATGTCACCAGCGAGCCGGGAAAGTGTGACATTTTTTTTTGCCTTGTTTCTTTAAAGCTGAACTCCAGGCAAATCGCTAATTACACCCCTGAAATACACAGATGGTAGCTGTAATACCAATCAGAGGGTTTATATTTATGTCCATCCAATAGATGTGTGCGATTTGGTTCGTTCAAATTAATTTTTCTGGCAAAAGTCTCATTTTCGGAGGTTCGTACGTATCTGAATTTCTGAATGGACAAATGGCAACGAACCCGAAAATTATAACGAAAAAATAACAAAAGCATTCATTCATTGGGATGATGTCATTTTCAAATTAATTCAATAACGATTCGAATTCATTGTGAACAGTGGGCGAATGCCGCATCCTTAACCTCTTGCGGACCGCCCCACGCACATATACTGTGGCAGGACGGCCGCTCTGTGCCAGATCACATGCCTAGTACGTGATCTGACACTTCCGGGTCTAGGACACGCACGCGCTCCGCCCGCAACCCACTCCCACTTTGATTAGACACAACAGGAGCCAATTAACGGGTCTGGCGGACTCGATGTCCGATCGTTCCCAAGAGAAGCAGAACAGCGGTCTGCCAATGTAAACAAGGCAGGTCACCATTCTGTGAGGAGGGAAGGCAGTGATCCTGTGTTTCTGCTAAGCAGGAACGCGGATCTCTGCCTTCCCACAGTAAAAGCACCCCTTTTTTATACGTGACAGTGACATGATTACTGTGACCGACCCTTCCCCAATTGTAGTCCCCGTGAGTTTACCAATTTATACAAGGATCCCTCACTAATGAATGACACACACACACACACACCCCCCCCCCCCCCACGAAAATGACACCCTTCCGTCTCTAGGCGCAAGGACGAATCGTCTTTGTGTCCTAGTGACGGAAGGGAGGAGTGTCTTACCACTGGACGGAACAAATGTAACCGTCTGGCGACAAGACGAAGAGAACCCTTGCTAGCCTGTAGCTCAGGCGGTCTGGGCAATTAACCGAGGACAACACAGATTAGTTTCACCCTCACCCAACGCCCGCCTCGCGCACGCACAGGATCTGGGCCTTCACAGTCTAGTGCATGATCCGTACACTAGACCGTGTCTCGCCGGCAGGACGGTGTCATATACACGCACCCCGCCAGGCGTTCTCCAATTCCT
>BLSH010023536.1:601758-616921 GCA_018402905.1 Glandirana rugosa
CCCCCCCCCCCCCCCCCCAGAGCATCCTGCCAAAAATAAAATGTGTGTCTGCCCTGTCGTCTCTCATGGCGCCAGCACCGCAACAACAAACAGCGGAGCGCAGCAGTCAGTATTGCGGGCGAAGTGGATGCAGCAGGTCGGATGTAAGGCACAATGTCACAGGCACTTACGTCACGCTGTTATGACCAGGCTGTGCTGGGTTCCCGGCGGACAGATCATAGACACAGTGGAGCGGGCGGCTCTATACTCTGTACTTCCGCCTTGGACTTCAGAGGAGAATGGAGCAGAGAACATGCAAGGAGGCAGTACTGCTGCTAAGGAGCTGAGCCTCCCTCTTTCCTTTTCGGCTTGCTTGCTGCCTGAGAGACGGTCATCACGGACCACTTACCACCACTGCTGTGCTGTCATTGAGGTGAATGAGTCTGTGGCAACTGGCAAAATTATTCACTAATCACCCAAGTCGTGGGTTACCATTTTCCACTGCTTGGTTGGTACTGACAGTCCAGCCTGGCTCTCTCAGCTATGTTGTGGTGCTGACTGCAGAGCCAGGGCTGAGGGTTTGCCAGGCACAACAACATTGTTGCCAGAGCCAGGCTGGACTGTTTGCTGCCCTTAGTGCCCTGGCCCTTTTTTAATTGTGTTGAAATGGCAATAATAAGCCCTGGTTCACACTAGGATGTGGTGCAGAAAACCTGCAACGCATCTCCCTCACAAGGCTGTCTTTAACGTGGGGCAAAAGAAGCAGCTGCCCTGGGCCCAGCCCCAGTCATTGTTGTGGGGCACAAAGCAGCTGCCCCTTGCACCTGCGCTGCCCGTAAATAAGATAGAGGCCAAATACTACTGGGGTGGAGTTGGACTACAGCTGTGCGGCTTGGTTTCCAGCTTGGTGCTCCATCATCTCTTCCAATCCCCAACCAACCACTGCCTGACTTGCCATCACGTGACCTCCACATCCCCCTAACAGCCAATCACTCCACCCTCTAACATCCAGACCTGTGATCAGTGGGAAGGAGAGGTACAGTCCATGCTGAAAGTCTGGAACCTGCCACACAGTAAGTAAATGACATGTGTGGTGTGGGGGGACACTGACAGCACCTGTAATGGTGATCAGGAAGGACCATTGTGAGTGTTCAGCAGACAATGTACAGAGATAGGAGATCAGGCAGTACATGGATGGTCTCTGACCATCTCCTGTAATACAACTGCAGTCTCTGACCATCTCCTCCAGTATGTCTGCAGTCTCTGACCATCTCCTGTAGTACACCTGCAGTCTCTGACAATCTTTTGTATGCCTGCAGTCTCTGACCATCTCCTGTAGTACGTCTGCAGTCTCTGACCATCTGTTGTAGTACGCCTGCAGTCTGACCCTCTCTTGTATGCCTGCAGTCTCTAACCATCTCCTGTAGTAGTCTGCAGTCTCTGACCATCTACTGTAGTACAACTACAGTCTCTGACCCTCTCCTGTACTATGTCTGCAGTCTCTGATCTCCTGTACTATGTCTACAGTCTGACCATCTCCTGTACTATGTCTGCAATCTCTGACCATCTCCTGTAGTACGTCTGCGGTTTCTGACCGTCTCTTGTAGTACATCTGCAGTCTCTGACATTCTCTTGTACATTTGCAGTCCCTGACTATCTCTTGTATGCGTGCAGTCTCTGACCATCCCCTGTAGTACACCTTCAGTCTCTGACCCTCTCCTGT
The DNA here is from genome assembly GCA_018402905.1 of Glandirana rugosa. Lineage (NCBI taxonomy): Eukaryota > Metazoa > Chordata > Amphibia > Anura > Ranidae > Glandirana > Glandirana rugosa. Next base: position 603,461 of record BLSH010023536.1, read on the forward strand.
ACTATGTCTGCGGTCTCTGACCATCTCCTGTAGTACGCCTGCAGTTTCTGACCATCTCTTGTATGCCTACGGTCTCTGACAATCTCACGTAGTACGCCTGCAGTCTCTGACCATCTCACGTAGTATGTCTGGCAGTAAATGATATGCACAACCCTTTGGTGTGTCAGAGGCTGCAGTTGAGGCACTGAAAACCTCATCGGTTGGCCATCACTGGGATGCAGTCTCAAACCAAGCTATACATCCACACAATAAATGGAGTGTATGAGAGTTACAACAAGCTGTTCTGGTTTAAAGTAGACCTTTCACCATAAAGGCCTCTTTCACACACACTGCAGTCCATACTTCCATAGGTGTTTGTGCTCTGCTCATTGCTAATAACAAGTTCTAGGAGTTTTCTGTCTATTGGGGAGTCCCCCACCTCCCCAGTCCATGGTGTGCAGGCAGTGAGATGATATGCTTTTACCTCCAGCAACCAATCAGTGAGCAGTCATGAAGAAAATGTTTGCCCAGGGTCCAATCAATATGAAAGGTGGCCCTGATCCTGCACCACATTCAAATTACACTGCCCTTGCAATCTGCAGTGGGTGTCGGTGAAATCTTAATGACAACCCTGCTTGCTATGGGGCACACAGTGCATGCTCGCTCCTGTGCTGTGTGGGTCGATGGAGCCGCGCTCCATCGACCCACACAGCGCTGCTTGGTTCTCCCCCCCGACCCCCCCCCTCGCTTCACCACTTGGTACCTGCTGCTGAACCCCCCCCCCCCCCCAGGACAAAAAATGATCTACTGCTCTGTTTATTATATTGCAGCTTACCAATTCTGGCTGCATTTGTTTTCTTTTTTAGGCTTTCTTTCTTATATTTTTATCTGGTGATCCAGCCAGCAGGTCTGATGTTTTCAAAAGCACAAGCTCTCCAGCAAAATGTATCAGTTCATATGGATGAGACCAACCACTTAACACTGTCAAGGGTGATTAACCACTTCAGCCCCGGAAGGATTTCACACTTTAGTACCAGAGCACTTTTTGCGATTCGGCACTGCGTCGCTTTAACTGACAATTGCACGGTCATGCGACATTGTACCCAACCTAAATTTGCGACCTTTTTTTCCCACAAATAGAGCTTTCTTTTGGTGGTATTTGATCACCTCTGCGTCATTTCTGATCGCTGCTATAAACAAAAGAAGAGCGACAATTTTACAAAAAGACCCAAATTTATTACTTTTTGCTAAAATGCAAATCCAAAAAAAATATATAAAAAAACATTTTTTTCCATTGGTTTTGGCCGATTTATATTCTTCCTCATATTTTTGGTAAAAAAAATCGCAATCGGCGTTTATTGATTGGTTTGCGCAAAAGTTGCCGCGTTTACGGATGATGAGAATTGATTTCTGGGGTTTTAATTTTATTTTTATTTTTTACTAGTAATGGCGGCGATCTGCGATTTTTAGCGGTACTGCGATATTTCAGCGGACATGGACTATTTTGACACTTTTTTGGGACCATTGGCATTTATGCAGCCATCAGTGCTATAAAAATGCACTGATTACTATGTAAATGTCATTGGCAGTGAAGGGGTTAACCTGCAGGGGGAGCTCTAAGGGTTAACTGTGTTCCCTGGGCGTGTTCTAACTGTATGTGGGCTGCCCTAGCAGGGGAAGGGAAGTGATCACAGCTTCCATGTAGAGGAAGGCTGTGATCACAGCCCTTCCCCCTCTCACAGAACGGAGGTCCGTGTTTACTTACACGGACCTCCGTTCTTTCAGTGCGGGGGGGCCATCGCAGGTAGCCGGCGGCGATCGAGTCCGCCGCACCCGCTCCCTGGCTCCCCCCGAACACAGCTTGTCGCTGTCACGCTGCGGCGGGCGGTCGGCAAGTGGTTAAAATGATCAGGTTTTATTTATTCATGCAAAACCTTTATCACAAAAGGAAAGAAACTGTTTGCTGTTACTGATTATAAAGTGTGAGCTGGAGTTTGGCTTCCATTTGTTAGTGTATCTAAATCTAATACATTTAACACTAACACCCCCCCCCCCCCCATATTTACAATGCTGCTGTCTGCAGTGTCTCCTATGCTCATTCCTCCAGAGTTGTGTCTCAGGAATACTGGCCAGATCACCAGGTGAAAACAGAGGGAAGAGAGCCGAAGGAGAGAGGAGAGAAAACAAATGCAGCCGCCCCCATCTTATGAATGGTAGGCTGCAATATATTACAGTTTTGGTTTGGGGTTTAATACCGCTTTAAACTTCAGTTCTGCTTTAATTCCTGTGACTCAAGATTGCCAGTGTCACTAGTGTAGTTTGGCTCAAACAAGAAATGGCTGCAGAGGTTTTCTTTAAAATGTAAGTTCACCTTTTCAGAAACAGAGAAATGTGAACTAACAACCTACAACCTCCCCACCCCCCTAGTCCCTCTGTACTTACCTCCATGGGCGATGAGCTGTCAGCACCCACTCAGCTGTCGTAGCATCACTGTGATCCGCCCTGGAAGCCCTACAGAAAGAAGAGGGAGAAGAGCAGGGATTTAAAGTGGTTGTAAACCTTCACCTTGTAAAGCAACCCATTCAGTTTATAATAGAAATGAAAGACAAAGCATGTTTGTATAGATATAAAAAGCAATATAAATACCGTTGTTACCTTTTTTTTTATAAATTATCACATTCCCTCTGTTCTCTGCTGCATAATAGCTGGAGGAAGGAGAAGCAGCAGCACACTGAGCTTCCCAGTGAATGGCTGTGCAGCAAGGGGCGTGTCACGACAACTCTGATCATTGGAGGAGAGCAGGCTGAGTTCCCAGAACAGTTAGAGAACTGACCACGGTGTGCTCTCCTGTTTAGTGTGGTCAGTTTTCAGTAGGAAAGCAGAGGGAGTGGCTGGAACACCAGGGATTTCACATAAAGGAAGCAATACAAAGAGAGCAGGAGACTTTCTCATACAAGTACATGGTGCAACAGGCACATATCCAGAGTATGAAGTGTTGGGGTAACAAACACTTTAAAATCCCTGGACTGCAGCACTGGCTGTGTGGGTGGTACTCAGTTTTCTTTGGGGGGGATAGGCCCGTGGCGCCCCCCTCACTCAATAACTTGATCTCCGCTTCACTCGCCCATAAGGCCCCCCTCCAGCCCCGCACTTACTCCATCCTGGTCGTGGCTTCTGCAGCTCCCCCGTGCGTCTCCTCCCAAGTCCCGGCGGTTGCTTCTCCTCCAATCAGGACTTAGGACTCATGGCCAATTCAGGTCTTAGGACTCCCGGCCAATCGGGTCTCAGGACCCGTTTCCTGATTGACCGGGAGGAGAAACAGAAAGACATTAGAAAATAATAATTCGCTAATGTCACACAACTGGGTGGGCTCTGCGCCCTGAGCCCACCCTTTTTGAAACCAATTAGAGCCTCAGGCGCATCACATGCTTCACAAAAAAAACAAAAAAATCATTGAAATCCATGCGTCCGGTGCCCTGCATGTAGATTAGGGGCCAGGCACATGGATTAGGGGGGTGGCGCCCCTGCACCCCATATGAGCGGCCGCCACTGGAGGGCACTGACAGCTCATCATCCACAAAGGTAAGTAAAACAGGGGGAGGGTGCACAGTGTTATTATTTTTACTTTTAAAAGTCTTTTTATTTTTTATTTTTTTCTGAAAAGGTGTTCGATACACTTTTATTTAATTTTATTGTATTTTGTCATTTTAAAGCGTGAGAAAGACATGAAATGAGAAAGACAAAATGAAGGAATCTTTTGGAGCCGTCACCCAACTGTATTGTATGACATTTCATACGTTTGATCAGAAGTCCTTGAAAGAAAAAATCCTGTGATGCTGAAACAATAAGTAACTGATCTCATGTCTGTAAAGCATGTATGGTGGAACCATTAGAGCAGAATGAGAAAATAATCCCAATTCTCACGTATCATGTTATTTCACAGCTTTGATCTTCCAGCACGGAGCTTCCGATGTGACTCTCATTATAGTTCATGTGATATAAAGTCAACTCCGTCATGTGATGAGCTCCATCCCATTCCATGACTCCACTGATGTAACAAAGAATAAACAAGAGACTCTGCCTCCAGCAAATATACAAAGGGTTACATGTGATTCTTTTTATTAAAGAGATTTGATTGAAATAAAATATTGGCATGAATGCTTAATATGATTAGTTATATAACAGCAATTCTAGGGATTTTAAAACCATTTTTTATTTTTGTTGAAATAAAAATGATGCAATACCTACTTTTTGTACAGAACGGCCCCCCCAAACCTCCTGTTCTGGAGTCCCCCGCCGGCACTCTTGGCTACTGCTCTCTTCCAGTGGTAGCTGGTGCTCTATTTTTTGGAGGGCGGCAAACAAACCAACTGACACCCACCCCCCGTTTATTCGGTTGGTCGATCGTTCAGTCAGTCAGTCAAACTCTCCCATCGCTTGGTCGATCGGTGAACAAACACCACCCCCCTGTCGCCCGTCCACCCATCAACCTGGCACTTGCCCCATCCAGGCCATGGGCATCTTCGGCAGCTTCCCACTGTGTCTCCTCCTCGGTGCCTCCCCCCTGCTCCCGGCAAATACAGTCGCTTCCCTTAGGTCTTAAAACTCGCTTTCTGATTGGCCGGGAGGAGAATCAGGAAAACAATAGCAAACCCTTTTTCTTAAGCCAATTAGAGCCTCAAGCTCTAATCACGTGCTCAAAAAAAATCCACTGCTCTCTTCCAAATGTCTGCAAGCCGTGTGCTATGGGCGCACTCTCGAGCCCGGCAGTGTGTGTCCATAGACACGCACAGTTCAGCCACGTCCCCCACTCCCACTGCTCCCTGAGACTCCAGTGAGCAAAGGAAGTGAGGGGAGAAGTCCTGCAGCCGGGCACAGGAAAGGGGGGGGGGGGGGCAAATAGTAAAATGTTTCTTTAACTTAAAGCAATTGTAAAGTTGTTTGTTTGTTTTTTAAAGAACAAACGTGTATACTTACCTGCTCTGTGCAATGTAACCTCCTTTTCTTGGGTCCCCTGCTGGTGCTCTTGGTCCCTCCTTCCTGTCCAGTGCTGACATGGGAAGCCACATCCCATGGGGGCATTTGTGCTTGCTCGTTCCTGAGCTCCGCTACTGCATCCATTGACACAGACAGTGGGAATCACTCATCACTGACTTTGATTGACAGCACTGGGAGTCAATGACTCCAAGTGCCCCAGCAAGAACTGGAAATGAGGGGAGAGAAGAGCTGCAGATGTGCTCGGTGCTGGATCGAATGAGGGCTCAGGTAAACATTTTTTGCCTAAATGCAAAGAATGCATTCACATAAAAAATGTTTAGGTTTTAGAACTACTTTAATGCAAGGAATGTATTAGGATAAAATATATTTTCATTTTAGAACCATTTTAAGTCTGTTAGCTTCTGCAGTTATTATATAATGAGGGATGCATTAACCCTTTTGAGGTCATTGAAGTCTGGATGCCCAGGCAAAATTTAAAAGCATCAGCATGGTTAACGTTGCTCTCATGCTATGTATAATATGCCAACACGAGGGGACTTTCTTCTGGCCTCACACTCCAGGATTCTGCTGAAGATGGGGAATGGCCAGTACTCCGAGACCCTACCTATAAGATCAACTCCAGTCCAGGCTACCTCTGGCACTTATATCCCAAACACACACAGTCATCAGGAATCAATTCAGGTCTTTACTCACACGTCCACAGGACAGCTACACACCGTCCATCTTCCTTTGGACACAGTCCAATGAGGTAGAGAGTCCTTCTCCAGACTAGATCCCTATGGTAAAGTCCTACTGCCAGCTCCTCAGAAGGTCACTTTATGCCCTCAGTCCTGACACCACTGATACCTCAAAGAACAGCAACTCAATCCATGGGCTACCTCAGGGCAGCAGCCCTGGAGGCTTTGGAGCCCTCCTGGGGAGAAGGAACAATCCCCCCAGGGCTTCAGTCTATTCACAGCCCCAGCCACCTTCTGGACATTGCTCTCTAGGGAATGGCCAGGCCATGATAAATATTCAGGTTGACCATCTGAATCTCCCACCCAATGTTGTGGAAGCTTCTTCCAGAGGCAGAGGGAAGCAATTAAACTCCCAGCCTGTCACACCCTGAATAGACCAGAACAAATAATCGCTGCGCCTTTGATTACAGAAGAAGCCAAAAACTACATTTTCTTAGCATCCCATGCTAGGAGGGTGCTGCATCAATATATTTTTCTCTCTATATACTATATAAAAATGATATCTGGAAAATATGTAGGACTAAGTGCATTAAGCTGTAAGGGCCCTGTTAGATATACCAGGTCTGCTTTGGAGCCTTAAATCATGGACTTTATATGTTGCACAAAATACAAATCCCCTACAACCCAAAACAGGGTGGTGGTTTATGAAAGGGTACTTTGAGTGTGCCACACAGAGGACTACGACACGTTAAGGTGTTACTAAACCCAGGACCCTGAATTCACTATATCTGCTCTCCCACAGTACACAGAACATGGAATTGTTTTAGTGAATATAAACTGCTAAACACATTTTCTCATCAGCTGTTAGAGCAGCCTTGGAACTTCTATCAGTGTCTGGTTAAAGCTTGTAGAAGTTTTCTTTCTCCTCTGACTGTCCTATGAGACTGCAGGACCCCTGACCTTCTGTCTGGACTATGCTGATTGGCTCTGTGCTGATCACATGCACCCTCCCAAGAAGAAAAAAAAACACTCCTAGTAATACACACCAAACTGAGCAGAGTGCCCCCCGAGGCTCCGTTCTATCAGGAGATGGTTTGGGGACAGTGAGAGAAGGGGAGGATCAGAGAAGACAGGATCAAATAGCCTTTTTACATGTAGCTCTTTGGTCCTAAACTGGGGCTATAATGTAAATTTAGTTTTTGGCTGAGCAGCTCAGACTGATTGTATAGTCCAGTGTTTTTCAACTCCAGTCCTCAAGGCACACCAACAGGTCATGTTTTCAGGATTTCCATGAGTTTGCACAGGTGATTTGATCAGTTTCACTGTCTTAGTAATTACCACAGCTGTTTCATCTGAGGGAAATCCTGAAAACATGACCTGTTGGTGTGCCTTGAGGACTGGAGTTGAAAAACACTGGTATAGTTTATCTGGACTTGCTCTAATTTCAAATGGGTTGTGCATTTCTCATTGTCTCCAGCAGATGCCACTGTTACCACAGGCCAGTATGAGAAGTACAACTAAGTTAAGCTATGAATAATTATTCTTCTTCCAGAAAGCCCAGAAGGAGGTTCCTAGCCACTGTGCATTCTGGGAAAGGGGTATTTATTTGAGCGGGGCCATGTGTTCACTCTCTTCTACCTCAGGCCCTCCTGGCCTGAGGACATGCTGCTGCAGTGAGCTTTGCAAGTGGGCCCAGAAGCATGTCTGGGGCCTACTAATTCTGAGGTGGTCCTTAGGCTGTCTTGCCCAGCGTGGAAGAAGCCAAGCCAAGCTGAGAAGATCCAGATAAGGACCCTTCCTGAAGAATGCCAGGATGAAGGCTGGTCTCCCTGGAGGGCCTGGTGACTCGTTTGGAGGACGCACCTATATCTGAATGAAACTGCTCTTACAGTGTTGCAAGGTCAGCTTGAAGGTTCTGACATTGTGAAGCTGAATCCTATTCTACAATCTAAACCATGGCAACTATCTCCTGGCTGCTAGGTCTGTGTGAGGGGCCTAGCCAGGAGTCCTCTTGGCTGTTCGGTCTGTGAGAGAGGCCTGTCCAGGAGTCCTACTGGCTGCTAGGTCTGTATGAGAGGCCTATCCAGATATTCAAGATCCCAGAAAGAGAAAGCTGTTTTACTTTTGGATCCAAGGAGTCTGTAAGTGATCCGCAACTGGTATCTGAACCCCCCCCCCATCCTCTCTCCTACCATTTCTTTTCAAGTTCTACATTAAAGCATTGAAAATATCTAATGTGACTGGTGCACAATTTTTGTTCTAAACTCCCCATTATAGTCATAGACTCTGGGGTAAATGCTAGCTCGCCCCCTGCCTCTGGAGGTCCTTCTTTCCTTCCAGTAGACCCAGGGGGTGCTACATACACAATGCAGAGGATTAACCCCTTAGGTTTCACAGTGAGTATAACAAGCATGCTTTACTGCATATGCAGACTGATTTTATTATTGTGGGTTTAAGAACACTATAAATCACAGGCTTTATATGTTGCACCTTAATGTGCATTGAGTTATTTGAATGGGCTGCCAGTGAACCACAACAGACCTAAAACCGGACATGTATCATATTTTAAGAGGCAGCACACCACAATACATTACTGTGTTGCATACTGCAAAGCAAGTGCGTCAGAGGTGTCTTCTTTTAGTACATTTTTTGAAGTTGTACTTTTTTCCCACAATTCTTGGGAAAGTTAAGAAATTATTATTATTTATTTTTTTGCACAAAATTGTCATAACAAGTTATTTCTCACACACAGCATATGCATACTTCCAATCACACCCCAAAATACATTCTGCTACTCGCCCCAAGTATGGCGATACCACATTTGTGAGACTTTTTCACAGCCTGGCCAAATAGAGAGGTCCAACATGCAGGGAGCACCGTCATGCATTCTAGGTCCAGAAATTTCACATCTAATTTCCTAACGACCTATTGCACTTTTGAAGGACCTGGAGCACCAGGACAATGGAATTACCCACAAAATGACCCTATTTTGGAAAGCAAACACCCCAACGTATATTCTATGAGGCATTATGAGTCTTTTGAATGGTTCATTTTTTTCCACAAGTCTTTGAAAAAAGTGGAAAGAAAATTGAAACGCTTTTATTTTTACACAAAGTGGTCAATTTATAAGATATTTCTAACACAAAGCATGTGCATAGCAAAAATTCCCCCCCCCAAAATATATTCTTCTACTCATCCCAAGTATGGTGATACCACACGTGTGAGACTTTTGCACAGCCTGGCCACATAGAGAGGTCCAAAATGCAGGGAGCACCGTCAGGCGTTCTAGAAGCATAAATTACACATATGATTTCCTAACCACCTTTTGAAGGCCCTGCAGCACCAGGACAATAGAATTACCCTCAAAATGACCTCAGAATGAATGTTTTTGGAAAGCAAACATTCCAACATATGGTCTATGAGGCATTATGAGTCTTTTGTACAGTTCACTTTTTTCCACAAATCTTCGGAATACGTGGAAAGAAAATAAAAACGCATTTTTTTTTTCACAAAGTGGTCAATTTATATGATATTTCGCACACATAGCATGTATATAGCAAAAATAACCCCCCAAAATATATTCTGCTACTCGTCCCGAGTATGGCAATACCACATGTGTGAGACTTTTACACAGCCTGTCCACATAGAGAGGTCCAACATGCAGGGAGCACCGTCAGGCACTCTAGGAGCAGAAATTTCACATCTAATTTCCAGAACAGCCTATTACACTGTTGAAGGCCCTGGAGCACCAGGACAATGGAATTACCCACAAAATGACCCCATTTTGGAAAGAAAACACCTCAACATATAATCTATGAGGCATTATGAGTCTTTTGAATGGTTCATTTTTTTCCTCAAGTCTTAGAAAAACATGGAAAGAAAATGAAAACGCTTTTATTTTTACACAAAGAGGTCAATTTATAAGATATTTCTAACACATAGCATGTACATAGCAAAAATTACACCCCAAAATACATTCTGCTACTCTTCCCGAGTATGGCAATACCATATGTGTGAGACTTTTACACAGCCTGGCCACATAGAGAGGCCCAACATGCAGAGAGCACCATCAGGCGTTCTAGGAGCATAAATTACACATAAAATTTCATTCATACCTATCACACTTTTGAAGGCCCTGGAGCACCAGGACAGTGGAATTACCTACAAAATTACCCCATTTTGGAAAGCAAACACTGCAACGTATATTCTATGAGGCATGGGCTGCAGATACGTACTCAGGTACTCTGATGGGCTGCAGATAGGTACCCAGGTATTCTGATTGGCTGCAGATAGGTACTCTGGTACTCTGATGGGCTGGAGACAGGTACTCTGGTAATCTGATGGACTGGAAAAGGTACTTGGGTACTCTGATGGGCTGGTGACAGGTACTCGGGTACTTTGATGGGTTGGTGACAGATGCTCGGGTACTCTGATGGGTTGGTGACAGGTACTCGGGTACTCTGATGGGCTGATGACAGGTACTCAGGTACTTTGACGGGCTGGTGACAGGTACTCGGGTACGCTGATGGCCTGGTGACAGGTACTCGGGTACTCTGATGGGCAGGTGACAGGTACTCGGGTACTCTGATAGGCAGGTGACAGGTACTCATGTACTTTGATGAGTTGGTGACAGGTTCTCGGGTACTCTGATGGGTTGGTAACAGGTACTCGGGTACTCAGGTGGGTTGGTGACAGGTACTGGAGTACTCTGATGGGCTGGTGACAGGTACTCGGGTACTCTGATGGGTTGGTGAAAGGTACTCGGGTACTCAGATGGGCTGGTGACAGGTACTTGGGTACTCAGATGGGCTGGTGACAGGTACTCGGGTACTCTGATGAGATGGTGACAGGTACTCGGGTACTCTAATGAGATGGTGACAGGTACTCGGTTACGTTGATGGGCAAATGACAGGTACTCGGGTACATTGATGGGCAGGTGACAGGTACTCTGATGGGCTGTGACAGGTCCTTTTTATTACTGAGGGGGAGGGAATCAGTGTGCTTGGTGTACACAGTAGGCGGTAACAAGCTGTTATTGCAATCTCCCTCTCACACACCGCTCATTACCGCAGTTTGTTTACATCATGTGACCGGCTGTGATTGGACACAGCCGGTCACGTGGTAAAGAGCCAGTTTAATTTCAATTTCCGAGGGACAAGCCTCAGCCCCGATCGCCGCGCTGCGCGCCCCCGGGGGCACGCACGAGCGGCGTGCATGTCGGTTTCAGAAGTGACCGGCTGTGATTGGACACAACCGGTTACGTGGTAAAGAGCCAATTTCATTGGGACATGCCCGATCCCTGATCGTCACGATTGACTTTGAGAGTCGTAGCTCGGTGACCTGGGGTCACAGAGATGTGGTAGGTATGTAGCTGAAGTCCTACCCCACCACTGGCCAACATTTGGGGCTTCTATCATCTATGGTTCCGGAGATATGGGGTTTCTTGCGCAGCCTGTCAGAAGCTACATGCAGAGCAGCCAGTTTAAATACAAGCTGATGCAACGGAAAATTGTATACTTACCTGACGGTAATTTTCCTTTCCTGATGCAAAAGCACGATAGCATATACGCATGGGCTGGCTCCGCCCCCAAGCCCAGTTCCAGGATGCGGTTACACTATAAAGCCATTCACCTCCTATCATGCAGCATTCTCTCTAGCTATCATCAATACGAAGCCCCTAGGGAGGAACCTATATGCTGTCGTGCTTTTGCATCGGGAAAGGAAAATTACCGTCAGGTAAGTATACAATTTTCCGTTTTCCTGACACAAGCACGACAGCATATACGCATGGGACTTAGCAATCACCAAAAAGACAAGAGTGGGTAATGCTGTAGTGTTTATTTAGTGAATGGATCTGTCTAGTACAAAGCGGCCGAACTGTACTGTGGTTAAGGCCGCTGAATCTACTCTATAGTGGTCCAGAAATGTGTTGAATGTAGACCATGTCGTGGCCCTACATATTATCTCTGGAAAAATCCCCTTGAATTCGGCCCATGAGGCTGCCATACTCCTAGTGGAGTGGGCCTTCAGTTCTCTTGGTGGCTATAGATTCTTAGCGCAGTATGCTCCAAATTACCCTTACCAGCCATGTAGCTAACGTCCTAGGGGACACTGCTAGCTATCTTCTGCTTCCTCCTGGAATCACAAATAGGTTTTACATTTTCCTGAACGTAGATGTCATTTCTATATAAGTCTTTAGAGTGACTCCTACATCCAGCTCGTCGGGCTCTGCTATAGTGCCACTCTGCAACGTTGGGAGCACTATGTCTTGACTACGATGAAATGCTGTGTTGACCTTCGGACGATGGCGCGGCAGCGTTCTTAATACTACCCTGTCAGGAAAGTGGCAACAGTAAGGTGGCTTGTAGCCTAGCGTGTGGATGTCTGATACTCTCCTCCCCGAGGTAATAGCTGTGAGGAATACCGATTTCAACGTTATGTCCCAAATACAGTGCCTTGCAAAAGTATTCGGCCCCCTTTGAACTTTGCGACCTTTTGCACATTTCAGGCTTCAAACATAAAGATATAAAACTGTAATTTTTTGTGAAGAATCAACAACAAGTGGGACACAATCATGAAGTGGAACGAAATTTATTGGATATTTCAAACTTTTTTAACAAATAAAAAACTGGAAAATTGGGTGTGCAAAATTATTCAGCCCCTTTACTTTCAGTGCAGCAAACTCTCTCCAGAAGTTCAGTGAGGATCTCTGAATGATCCAATGTTGACCTCAATGACTAATGATGATAAATAGAATTCACCTGTGTGTAATCAAGTCTCCGTATACAGTCCCTGACAAAAGTCTTGTCGCTTGTGTACAAATTGACTTGAAGTGCCGCTGAAATATATTTCTAATCAATATTTTTTTTACAAGAAATGGTTCATTTTAATCCCAACAGCTTTTATAATAATGTTTCAGTGCAAAACAAAACTGTAAAAAAGTATTCTAATATTCACAGCTTGGTAAAGCCCATTGAGTCAATTTTTGCAAAGACATAAGTGTTGTCGCCTTGTCATATGAGCTTCACCTGTGACTAATAATGGATCAATTAGGTCTCAGGTGTGTATAAAAAGAACCCCCGTACACTAGACCTTCACATCAACTGCAACTAGACCTCTGCAAACATGCCTAAGATTCACCCTGAGACTAAAGTTTTGATTATCAAGAGGCTGAAGACCAGATCCACTGCTGATGTGGCAGACACCTTCAATGTGTCTCAGCGTCAAGTACAGAGGATAAAAAAAAGATTTGAAGAGACTGGAGACGTTTTTGACAAGCCCAGGTCAGGCAGACCCGGCAAGGCAACTGCTCGAGAGGACCGTTTGTTGGCTCGCGTTTTTTAAAAAAAAATCAGTCCTCTGCTATTTTTCAACCTAAAAATGCCGGCGTCAAAAAACGCTTGTTAACGCCGGTACGGCGTTAGCGGGCGTTAGCAAGCGTTAGTGAGCGCTTTGCCAATTGGCGTCAAAAAACGCCAAAACGCTACAGCTACAGAACACGATGGTCCCGCGTTCTAAAAACAGCTCACTAACGACGACGCCCTCTACTGCTCACTAACGCCGGCGTTTTTAGAAGGCCATTGAATAACATGGAGAGCTGCAAAAAACGCCTACAAACGCCGGCGTGCAAAACGCCCGTGTGTATGAGGCCTAAATGTGGATCTCACAGCACCACTACTTAATTTTCTGACATATTTTTGTATTTGCAGTAAATTTGTTCAATTTCTGTATAGGCGACAAAACTTTTGTCTTACCAAAATTTTACCTTTCTGTCTTGATTAAATGATAAAGTCAGGTTAATAGCAAG
>BLSH010023536.1:631946-683585 GCA_018402905.1 Glandirana rugosa
AAAAAATAACCCCCCCCCCCCCCCCCCAGTGATTAAATACCACCAAAAGAAAGCTCTATTTGTGTGAAAAAAGGACGCAAATTTCATATGGGTACCGTGTTGCATGACTGAGTAATTGTCATTCAAAGTGTGATAGCGCTGAAAGCTGAAAAATGGCCTGGACAGGAAGGGGGTTTTCGCGCCAGGTACTGATGTGGTTAACCTACAGGTAAGCCTTATTATAGGCTATAATAAGGCTTACCTGTAGGTTCCCTGCATATCTCCTAAACCTGCATGGTTTAGGAGATATACAGTGTACTGTGATGTGCCCACGTCATTGGGCACATGCGCAGTGAAGAAACGGCCTCCGTGCCGTTTCTTCACTGAGATCGGCCATTGGCGGCTCCCACGCGCATGCACAGGAGTGACGTCATGTAACTCTGGCCAGTCACAGAGCCAGAGTCCGCTGCCCCTGAAGGCAGAGGGGCAGAAGATGGACGCGGCCTGGAGCAGGGACATCGTGGGCTTCCATTGCAGGTAAGTGCCACATAATGGGCTAATATGCAATGCCAATGATGATTTTAAATTGCAGGGTAATAAAGAGGAAGCAGGGTTTACTTCCTCTTTAAGAATCTCCATAGACGATGCTTTAACATTTTTTAGAGATTACATGTTTAGAGTTACAGAGGAGGTCTAGTGCTATTATCGCTCTCGCTCTAACATTCTTGGCGTATGTAACCTGTGTGTATCTGGTTCTGATACTAGCCAGAGCCTCACCGCACGTCCCTGATCCATATACTGTCTACAAAAACACTTACAAAAGCGAGCACCACTTCATGTTGATGAAAAGTTCCACTGACTTTTTTTGGCTCTTGGCTGCATTGTTCCTGAAAATATAAATCAGTGACTAGATGACCTCTAGACATTTCTTTAGTTTATCTTTGAGATCCTCAGACCTTTGCTTTGGCTGGCCCAGGCTTTACCCTGGCATCAGAAAAGCTTAAAACTGCCAGGGGCTCATTGATATTAATGACCCCAATGCACCTTTTAAAATGAATTGCGTTGCTCTGAGAAAAATGGAAGCCTGCCCCAGATTCTAGTGTGCTGAGGTGCCTTTCAGTCTATTCAATCAACCATATAGACATTAACAAGCGTTTTTTTTTTTTTACTTGCTAATCTATCTATATGTAACACACCCCCGAATGAGGTGTTGACACAGCCAGACACACAGTATTTTCTTCTCTCCCACTAGCTCAATAAAACAGTCTAGGGGTATCTTCTGTATTTGTGTTGCTGAGTAGAACTTGGATAGGTACTGAGAGGCATGGGATACCTCAAAGAAACCTATCTCACTAGGCAGGCAGGGAACTTCCATAAAGTCACCACTGGCTAGGAAAAATGCCCAGAACTTGCTTCTGCGTAACAATAGGAGCTACATACAGTCTCTGGTGCACAGGACTTAGGTCGGTACTCACAGGCCTCAGGATCATCAGCTGCCACCTTCTGATATCCTCTGGGTGCTTCTTAGTGAGGGAGACACAGATACGAACAATCACCAGACACACTTCCATCCGGCCTCCACCTACTATCCTTCCAAGCAGTCCTACAGACCAAAAAAACAGGAAACCCCAGACTTTAGGGAATAAGGCCCCCAGCCTAAGTGATGGCTGGGACCTCGATGATCTCCACACTGCATCACAGCAGATTGCCCAGAGGGGCAGAGCCCCTCATGCAGGGGACAACCTTGGCAAGGCTAACTCAGGATCCAAGACTTTCTGCTCTGGTGCTTCAGACTATTTATGGACTCTCCAGGGATTGGCTGGGTTCCCATAAATATTCAAGCTACTCTACCATTCTTCCTCCCACTGGAATTCTAGAATCTTCCAGAAAACAGGAGAAAGCAATCAGACCAGCAACCTGTGCAACCCTGTGCAGACTAAAACAATCAACCCCTGCTCCACTGATTACAGAGGAACAAAACTAAATTTATCTAGCAACCTATATTGCCTAGGAGGGTGCTACATTAATTATCTATCTATCTATCTATCTATCTATCTATCTATCTATCTATCTATCTATCTATCTATCTATCTATCTATCTCTACAGGCTACCCATAAACTAACAATAAAACCTTTGTTTATCTTATGGAATAGCTTTTTGATTTTTTTTTTGCCCCAGCAATGACATGTAAATCCTTTATTTTGGAATGTGGTGATGTACAGTATTCATAATATTTCTTCATCATATTGAATTTAACTGGAGCCTGCAAGGAGTGATTCATGTGGGCTGGATGAGAGCAATTCATAAGAATCTATTTTAAATTCTTTAATATCTTTTTCCCATATTGAACCTTACGGCAAATCACAAGCTCCAGCAAGAGCTGCCATTTCTAATAGAGGTACAGATGCGATCACTATGGTACATATATTTAGTAGTTTACTTACAATAAAAGCCATCACTGTGTGTTATACAAAGGTTTGTTTGACAACAACAAGTTCCTGAAGAATGCTGACCTCAGGACCCTGCTCCTTCCGCTAATTGAGAAGTATTAAGAACAGATTTGGGATGAATCAACAGAAAGTAGGACAGCATTCTGTCTTTAACAACTTGCCTACTGGGCACTTTTACCCCCTTCCTGCCCAGGCCAATTTTCAGCTTTCAGCGCTGTCACACTTTGAATGACAATTGCGCAGTCATGCAACACTGTACCCAAACAAAATGTTTATAATTTTTTCCACACAAATAGAGATTTCCTTTGGTGGTATTTAATCACCACTGAGTTTTTATTTTTTTGCTAAATAAGCAAATAAATACCCAGTATTTTGAAAAAAACTGTTTCATAGTTTGTTATAAAATTTTGTAGACAGGTCATTTTTCTCCTTCACTGATGTGTGCTGATAAGGCTGCACTGATGGGCATTGATGGGGACTGATAGGTGACACTGATAGGCATTGATGGGCACTGATAGGTGGCACTGATGGGCCCTAATAGGTGGCACTGATGGGCACTAATAGGCGCCACTGATGGACGGCTCTGATCGACTGATAGGCAATACTGATGGGCACTGAAGCCACAGAGGATGTGTGTGCTAGCTGTATTTTTTCTTTTAATAGATTTACAATAAACTGAATTTTTAGTCGGAAGTGCCACCACCTTTTTCTTTTTCATATCCTGATGGGTACTGGTAGGCGGCACTGTTAGACCCCATACACACTATTCGATTTTCTGCAGATTTTTGTCTTCAGATTTACCAAAACCATGTAGTGCAAGGGCCTGCCTGATTGCATACAAATTGAAACTCTCATGGTTTGACCTCATATTATATGGTTTTGGTAAATCTGAAGACAAAAATCTGCAGAAAATCTAATAGTGTGTATGGGGTCTTAGGTGACACTGATTAGGAGGCACTGATTGGCAGCACAGATGGGCACTGATTGGCAGCACTGCTGGGCCAAGATTGGCAGCACTGGTGGGCGCACATTGGCAGCACTGGTGGGCACTGTTTGGACTGCACTGATAATCAGGACACTGATAATCAGTGCCTTGATTATCAGTGTACATGTCCCTTTAAGAGAAGTCAGTTATCGGCTCTCCTCTCCGATCCTGTCAGCTTGAGGAAAGAAGTGCCAATAGCCGGCTTATATTTACATCCATGATCAGCAGTGGCAAAGAGCCACAGCCAATCCCTGGGGAGGTGTGTCCAGTAGGTGGCTAGAGAGGGACATAAATAGTCTGAGGCCTGGAGCACCCCTGTTCTTTTCTTGCTGGAGAAGTCAGATGATGTTATTAGAACAAGTGGTTGTTCCCCCAACTCCTTATGTGGTGTAGAGAGACAGTTAAGCTAGCCATACACCTTTAGATTTCTCTTATTCAGCCGCACAGGCTCAACAAAAGAAATCAACCAATTCCCCCAGCCATCCACAGCATGAATGAAGAAATCTTTCCAGCCACTTATTGTATTCAACAGCTGGTGGGATCCACACCTCCTGAATACTCCAACAGTAACTACATCGAAAGCAATTACTGCTCAGGCTAAAACTTTCCACCCAGCCCCTTCAACAAAAGTCAATTGAAAATTCAACTTTTGTCGAGCTGGGTGGTGCCAACTGGGCTCCCCAGAACTTGAATTACTCCTGATTCAGCAGGAATTGGCTGAAATTTGAGCAGTTTATGGCCAGTTTTAGTCTTTTCCGTGTCAGCTGATAAGCCATCCAAAATAACAGAAATTAATGTCTCCTGTATTTATAAAGTATTGCTCATGCAAATTTCTAAATTAATCTGTAAAATGTTTAGGTTTTGGAGGTCCTACTTACCTAAATGGGAGGTCCTTGGTACATGTACTATGTCTGAGAACCTCTGCGCACAGTAATCTTGTTACAATTTTTAATTTTACTTTGTAATTCTTTTCTTTTAAATTAAGCTTCAAAACCTTCATTGTAAGCGAGGTTGTTGATTTCCTTATCAAATTTTAATCCTAGTGACCACACAGGAAGTGAAAGGTAATCTTCTTAGAGGAAACACAAGCAGCAATAAAAAATTGACCGAGATTGATAGACTTCCCCACTCTCTCCAAAACTGAAAAACTTTACCCAAATATGGAAGCGTTAAAGCTTAATATCAGGTTGATATAAAATACATGAATTACCACAACTCTGTATTCATTGATACATCCTTAAAGAGGAACTCTAGTTGGGGGTGGCTATGGTAGAGTTTGCCATATATTTTACTTTCATAGCCAAGCAAACTTACCACAGGGTTTACAAAAAAAAAGGTGAGACCACCAAAAGGACTCCTGTTGGGCCACACGATCAATTATTAGAAAAAAGTTTATTGGTAACTAATTTACAAAATATAGACAAGGAAAAAATTGCACCACCACATATAGCATGGCAAAAAAGACAACGTTGTCTATGATTAAAACAAAAACCCCCCATACATACTGGCCGACCAATCTCATACACACCTGTACCACCTCACAATGACATTGATTCAGGAATGGTGGAATGAGACATTCAGGATCCAGCACATGGGCTGTTATCCATATGAAGAAAACCACCAATACTGGTCAATGATACCTGTTAGTGACAGAGCGGGGTGAACAAATATTGTGAAATAATTCACCAGGTGATCCACATGACACAAGACAGATCATATCTTGGCAGTCCTGTAAGGGCTGACAATGTGCGGCTTCCAGGAAGTGGCTGTCACATTGTCAGCGGCTGGACTAGTATCGTACTACAGGGAGCGGTGCGGGGAATTTCAACCAGTGATGCAGTGATGCTGTGCCTCCATATCTGACGGTCACTTCTATTGCCGTTCACACAGACGCCCTGGACACGCTGACATCGATCTGGCCTACTGTGCACAGCGACCAAATTGCTTTTGGGGTATTCCAACTAAGAGTGTCTCATCCATCCAGGCCGGTGGATCGGGTGAAGTCCGGTGAGATCTTTCCATTACCCTTATACCAATTCAGCTGACATTTAGTGGAATAACACTAGAGTGGCGTTGATTGTTCACCTTCCTCATTGTTCCATCCACCCCTACACGGATCATTCACTCCACTATGAGTTGTGGTCATTGAGGAACCCTTACAGGACTGCCAAGATATGATCTGTCTTGTGTCATGTGGATCACCTGGTGAATTATTTCACAATATTTGTTCACCCCGCTCTGTCACTAACAGGTATCATTGATTCCAGTATTGGTGGTTTTCTTCATATGGATAACAGCCCATGTGCTGGATCCTGAATTTCTCATTTCACCATTCCTGAATCAATGTCATTGTGAGGTGGTACAGGTGTGTATGAGATTGGTCGGCCAGTATGTATGGGGGGTTTTTGTTTTAATCTTAGACAACGTTGTCTTTTTTACCATGCTATATGTGGTGGTGCAATTTTTTCCTTGTCTATATTCTGTAAATTAGTTACCAATAAACTTTTTTCTAATAATTGACCGTGTGGCCCAACAGGAGTCCTTTTGGTGGTCTCACCTTTTTTTTTGTACATATGTCTATTGACTCTGGGGCCTGCATCTTATGTTAGATGATTGGTCGTGTCTATTAAGTAATTTCTAGATACATTACATACTATTGTACATCACCTCAACGGGGGATCTTTTTATTTAATTTTTTTATTTAATTTTCTTACCTCAGGGTTTGCTTTCCTCCAGCAATACGAAGTCCAAGCTCCCCCTCACCACTCAGCCACCACCACTGCCATCTACTTCCGGTTCTGGTGTCTTCTTTCTTTGGTCATTGGACTGCCACCGATGACCTAAGTGGAGAGACATAAACTGAAGATACAATATTTGGGCCCCAGATTTTGTTTCAGGCTTTTTTTTTTAGATTTTGAAAGAAGGTGGGACTGCACATTTGTTGCAGTCAGTGCACAAACAAGAAAGTTGTAGGCAGATAGGTAAAAAAAATACAAAGTCTCTTCTACCTAAACAAAAAAACTAACAGCAAACAACTTTTTTTAAAATGATAGTTCTGCTTTAACCACTTATACTGGGTACTTTCACCACTTTCCTTCCCAGGCCAATTTTCAGTTTTCAGCACTGTCGCACTTTGAATGACAATTGCACGGTCACGCAACACAGTACCCATATGATATTTGTGTAAATGTTTTAGACATATAGTGCTTTATTTTGGTGGTACTTAATCCATTGGGTTTTTTTTTTTTTTGCTAAATAAATAATAAAAAAAAAACTTTTTCTTAGTTTCTGATATAAAATTTTGCAAATAAGTAATCTTTCTTCATCGCTGATGTGCACTGATGAGGCTGCACTGATGGGCACTGATGAGGCTGCCCTGATGGGCACTGATGAAACTGCACTGATGAGCACTGATGAGGAGGCACTGATAAGCTGCACTGATCTGCACTGATGGGCACTGATTGACACTGATGGGGCTACACTGATGATCAGTGTAAACAATGTGCTGACAGCCTTGTAGGTTATCGGCTTTCCTTTCCTCACACAGACACAGCGCGTGAGGAAAGGACTGCAAGTCTGTATACATGTGATCAGCTGATCACATGGTAAAGGGGCACTGTGATTGGCCCTTTACCCCGATCTGTGATAAGCTGTGACCAAAGGACACAGGAGTGACAGAGCGCGGCCGATGCGGACCCCATTGTGGGTTGTGAGGACATCTATGGACACCCTCCCAGAACTGGATGACGACGCTGTAGCCATCTTTGGGCTATAGTGCAGTATTGATATGGTTAAATATATATAGTATGTAAGCAGTATAAGCACCTGAATCTAGCCTGCTATCAGCCTCTTGCAGTACAGCAGAGCTCAGACTAGGAAAGAGAGGCACAAGAAGCCAATCAGTTGTGCTGCAGTGCTTATGTTCTAACAAGGAGCATTATGATAGGAAGAGAGAGAACAGTGAGAGAGAGAAGAGCTCATCAATCTTCTGCTTCTCCTTTTATTGTCCAATCACTGGCTGGAAAAGCACAAGACCTGTAAGGTTGGAAGACCTGTGTAAATCTCAGAACTAAATGGACAGAGATACAAATCCTTCCATAGGTAATACAGCTCCCGTAAATTATTTTTATCTGTGTATTTAGCTGTTTGCCTGGAGTTCAGCTTTAGAGAGTCACGTGCAATGTTTCAAATGTACCAGACTAAAAAAGGAAAAATATATTTAAAAATGAAAAATAATTGGAAAAGGAAAATGTATTAAAAAAAAAAAAACACAATATTTTAAGCTGTAGATATTTGTGAATGACAGGCTAGAGGCAGCTACGCTCAAAACCCTTCAGCAGGGTTCGGTGTAAAGCTCCCTGATTTTTCTATAATCGGATATATTGTCTCTTCAGAATGTTAAAAGCTCTCTCAAAATCCACAAAGCCGGGTACATTGATAATCTTTATTCCACGTCTTGTTCAATTATAGTGAGCAGAGTATATTTGATCTGAGGTAGAGCGGTCTTCTCAGAAGCCTGCCTATGTTCTTCTCAGCATTTAAATGACATGGCTTTAGAATGTTCTCTGTAATATTCTAGAAAAAAAAACCTTGAATAGCTAATCAAGTGATTTCTCTCTAGCACTCTCTCTTCTTAAAATCTATGGTAGAAGTTTGGAATTTAACCACTTCAGCCCCGGAAGGTTCCCTCCCCCCCCTTCATGACCAGGCCATTTTTTTTTAGATACAGCAATGCGTTATTTTAACTGACAATTGCACTGTTGTGCGACGTTGTAGCCAAATAAAACTGACGTCCATTTTTTCCCACAAATTGAGATTTCTTTTAGTGGTATTTGATCACCTCTGCGGTTTTTATTTTTTGCGCTATAAACAAAAAGAGACAGACAATTTTGAAAAAAAATATATATATATTTTTTACTTTCTGCTATAAAACATATCCAATAAAAAATGTAAAAAATCTAATTTCTTCATCAATTTAGGCCAATATGTAGTCTGCTACATGTTTTTGGTAAAAAAAAAAACCCAGTAAGCGTATATTGATTGGTCTGCGCAAAAGTTATTGCGTCTACAAACTATGGGATATTTTTATATTATTTTTATTTACTATATTTATTTTTCTTATTTTTTTTTTTTTTTTACTAGTTATGGCATTGATCAGCGACTTATAGCAGGACTGCAGACAAATAGGACACCTAACTGACACTTTTGACACTTTTTGGGGACCAGTGCCACTAATACAGTGATCAGTGGCAAAAAATATGTACTGCCACTGTACTAATGACACTGGCTGGGAAGGGGTTATCATCAGGGGCGATCAAAGGGTTAAATGTGTTCCCTAGGAGTGATTGCTAACTGTGGGGGAGGTGCTTTGACTGGAGGAATGTAAAGACCCATGTTCCTGCTTAGCAGAACCACAGGATCAGCACATTCCCCTCTCACAGAATGGTGGCCTGTCTTGTTTACATAGGTAGACTGCCACTCTGCTCTTCTCCTGAACGATCGGCGGGTCCCGGCAGACATCGCCTCCACTGGACCTGCTGATTGGCTCCCGCACACACAGCAAGAGAGGGTCTTGCGCCCCAGACCTGGAAGTGTCTAGAACGTGATCTGGCACAGAGCGACTGCCCTGTGCGTGGGGCAATCGCTAAGCGGTTAAGGTGTATTCAGAAAGTTTGGAATTGAAAGAAGATCTATCATTACCACTTGCAGACCATATAACATAAGGTATAGAGTGGTAGAGTGGCTCTGCTGCATCAGATCACGTATACCTAGAACATGATCCGGTACCTCTGGGTAGGGGGAACGCGCGCCCCAGCTGTGCTGTGATTAGGTACAGCACAAGCCAATCAGTGGGTGCTGGGCAATGGATGACCTGTCAGCGGGGATGTGACAGTTTCTGTTTCCCTGCCATACAGGGAATAAAACCCGTTACATCCCTTTGTAAAAGCAGCTCACAGTATACACATAAACACTGGTTAGACACACATTTAACCCTTTGATCACCCCTGATGTTAACCCCTTCCCAACTGGTGTCATTAGTACAGTGACAGTGCATATTTTTAGCATTGATCATTATATTATTGTCACTGGTTTTCACAAAGTGTTAGTTTCAGACTGCCCACCATACTATCACAGTCCCGCTATAAGTCGCTGATTGTCGCCATTACTAGTATAAAAAAAGAAAAAAATTCCAGTATATATACAATAGTTTGTAGAAGCTATAACATTCATGTAAACTAATCAATATATACCTATTGGGATTTTTTTTACCAAAAACGTAGCAGAATACATATTGGCCTAAATTCATAAATAAACTAGATTTTTTTAATTTAATTTTTTTATTGGATATGCTTTATAGCAAAAAGTAAAAAATATTGTTTGTTTTTCAAAATTGTCGGTCTTTTTTCATTTATAGCGCAAAAAATAAAAACCCCAGAGGTGATCAAATACCACCAAAAGAAAGCTCTATTTGTGAAAAAAAATGATATAAATTTAGTTGGTGTACAGTGTTGTATGACTGCACAATTGTCAGTTAACCCCTTGGAGCCTGCTGGTGCCGGCCCCTTAAGGGGTTTTACATGCCGGGAGCACGGCTGGGCTTACGGTCATGTGACCACCGTGATTGGCGGTCACATGATCGGAAATCTCCCGATCGCATGGAGCAATCTGTAGATTTCCGTCAGGCGCCGGTAATTGTGCCGGGAGCGCGCATCGCACACGCTAACTACACAGCACTGTTTGCACTAATGCACACAAATATGTGCTCGCTCGGCGCCAAGGCCTCATATTTGCGTGCAGATGGTGCCAAAAAGTGCCAAAAAGCAAAAAATGGCTTGCTCATGAAGGGGGATAATCTTATGGAAGTCAAGTGGTTACATTTTTTACTGTCCTGTTGATTATGGAACAAAGTACATGTATCCCAAATTGCTTGGTGTTTCCTAATACTAGCTATAAGAACCAACCTCCTCTTACTGCAGTCAATCCAACAACAGCTAGGAAAGAGATGGATGCTTCAAAACAGAGGCTTGTCTTCCTTCTGAACACTTTTCCTGAGACAAGCAACGGGAAGGGAAATGCAGAGGAAGAGATATCCTCCCTCCCCTGCATTCCTCTTCCTGTTGTTGCCTCGGAAAAGTGCTCAGTGACAAGGCAAGCTGCCATTATGAAGCATCCGTCTCCTTCCTAGCTGTGATCATATGATTCAGAAGCCTTCTTCCACCTTCCATTATTCAGATCCTGTTGAAGGGCCAAGGGGTAGTGGCAGTTGCAAGGAGTTACAAAAACAAAACGAATGCAGCCACTGCATCTAAGTATTGGTATGCTTTAGTATAATACATTTGGTTTTGGGTTTTAGAACAAGCATCACCAATTGCACAGGATTTAGACATGATTTAGATACACTTATAGGTCCTCTAAAGAGAAAATACACAAGAAGCTGCTTGCTGTTGGACTGTCCTTGTCTAACTGAAACTCCATATGTCCTGTCTTACCAGAGCAGGCGGGGAGGAATAAAAAAAGATAGAGGAGTCACTACTTCGCTCCTTCAATCATGTGAGAAAATTTCAGCTTATCTGGGATGCATGACCTGATGGTGAACATAAAGGCTTGCTAGTTTAAGTACCTCCATCTTATCCTGACTCTGTAGCAATTCCTTGTTCCTTCTCAGCTCTTACCTCTGGTCAGAATCCCAACACTATAAAATGGTGTAAATTGGCCAAGGCTGCCAGAACACCATGTTGGAAAAACTTGACTACTTCCAGCATCAAAAACCATAAAATTCCACCACAGTGGATCCTCCACCACAGAATGCTCCTGTCCCAAGCGCCAGCCGGCAAGTCTGCATCGCTGGATCCTCGATGCTCAGCAGTCACTGGTTGCTAGGACCGCTGGTGTCCTAACAACCAATGACATCATGTGTGCGCCTTGCCCCCGCAGCTCGCTTTTTCACTCAGCTCCCATCCCCTGCCTACCAGACTACAGGGACATATCCATCAGGTACACTGTTCAGTTTTATGGGCTCTACCAGTTTTTAGGTGCAGTATAATGGATCACAACTGACCTGTAAAGATACTATAATGGGGGAACCTGATCTATGGGGGCACTCTGAAGGGCGCACCTGATGTAAAGGGGCACTCTAATGGGCACACCTGATGTAAAGAGGCACTCAGAAAGGCAAATCTGATGTAAAGGGCACTCTGATGGGCACATGTGATGTAAAAGGCACTCAGATTCAGACACTTTATGTAAGGGCGCACTCTGATTGGGAGCACTTTGATGGGGGCACTTGATGTAAGGGGCACTCTGATGGGGGAACCTGAGATATTTTTGATAGACATACAATGACTACAATCTTTCTGAGTCATAGCACAAAATTGTGATTCGAACTTCGACTGAAAGAAAATGTTGGTGTCCGGACCTTGAATTTTAATTTATCATATCTGCTCTAGAGCAGTGTTTTTCAACTCCAGTCCTCAAGGCACACCAACAGGTCATGTTTTCAGGATTTCCCTCAGATGAAACAGCTGTGGTAATTACTAAGGCAGTGAAACTGATCAAATCACCTATGCAAACTCATGGAAATCCTGAAAACATGACCTGTTGGTGTGCCTTGAGGACTGGAGTTGAAAAACACTGCTCTAGAGGATACAGTATCTCCTCTGGTTGCCACATCTACAGACTCCATGAGGAACATGGCTGTTTTAAATTTTAGCTTTTCACCACTGTACAGCTACATAGTTTTGGATGACATGGGGAAAGGTCAAATGTTTATCTCCTTTTTATTGCTGTCTGGGTCTTTCCTAGCTACATTCACCCTCTCTTTTTGAACTGATAATGATTGTCACCAGGGCAGGAAGGATCCAAAATGTTTTTGTTACGAGAGAAGAAGGTACATCTTCCAATAAGGATACCTGTTCAGGTGGCAACTGTCTAAGACAGAATTTCCTTTACTGGCGTCACCAGGACAGGAAGTGTAGGGATATTGGCTGATTTGACAAAGATAGCAAAAAAAAAACCTGAAAGAAGTTTTAACCCTTCTTGTCTCTATCATGAATTGAAAACAAAAAATATGGTTAGAAATACACTATATCTACACTATATCGTCAAAAGTATTGGGACACCTGCCTTTACACGCAAACGCATGAACTTTAATGGCATCCCAGTCTTAGTCCGTAGGGTTCAATATTGAGTTGGCCCACCTTTTGCAGCTATAACAGCTTCAACTCTTCTGGGAAGGCTGTCCACAAGGTTTAGGATTGTCTATGGGAATGTTAGACCACTCTTCTAGAAGCGCATTTGTGAAGTCAGGCACTGGATGAGAAGGCCTGGCTTGCAGTCTCCTCTCTAATTCATTCCAAAAGTGTTCTATCGGGTTGAGGTCAGGATTGTGCAGGTCAGTCAAGTTCCTCCACCCCAAGCTCATCCATGTCTATATGGACTTTGTTTGTACACTGGTGGCAGTCATGTTGGAACAGGAAGGGGCCATCCCCAAACTGTGCCCACAAAGTTGGGAGTATGAAATTGTCCCAAATGTCTTGGTATGCTGACGCCTAAGAGTTCCCTTCACTGGAGCTAAGGGACCAAGCCCAACCCCTGAAAAATAACCCCACACCATAACCCCCCCTCCATCAAATGATTTGGATCAGGGCACAAAGCAAGGTCCATAAAGACATGGATGAGCGAGTTTGGAGAGGAGAACTTGACTGGCCTGACCTCACAAATGCGCTTCTGGAAGAATGGTCAAACATTCCCATAGACACTCCTAAACCTTGTGGACAGCCTTCCCAGAAGAGTTGAAGATGTTATAGCTGCAAAGGGTGGGCCAACTCCATAAGACTAAGACCGGGATGCCATTAATGTTCATGTGTGTGTAAAGGCAGGCGTCTCAATACTTTTAACAATATTGTGTATATTGAGCTCTATAAATAATTAACTTTTTACTGCAAACTAAATAAGGGGCCTCAGTCAGAGACATGCAGTCAGGGGAGACAGGTGAGGCTCTGCCATGAACATAAGAAAAAAATGATCAATTTCGAGGGGTGTAGCTGGGCGACCTGGGGTCACAGAGGCCCTTTGGTAGGTAGGTAGCTGAAGTCCTACCCCACCACTGGTAAAAATGTGGGGCTCCTAGTACCTATGGTTCCGGAGATACTGGACTCCTTGCGCAGCCTGTCAGAAGCTACATACAGAGCAGACAGTTTAAATACAAGCTGGCACAGTGTGTTCGCAGCAGACTGAGAGGATGAACTCACAGTTCCTCTCCTCACTTCTTGTCAAAGGCACTGAGCTCAATGGGCAGTTTGGAGGCTTATCCAATGGTAAAGCACTATTGGCCCAAGCTGTCCAATAAAAATGCTGCAGTGCAGGCACGCCTCACTGCAGTGACATAGAAGGGGGCATGTGTCTAAAAGACAAATACTCCATTCCAGCCCAGCCCTCTTAACTACAAGGAAAGCCAGGTTTATGTGTATAAGATTTACCCATAAACCCGTGTCTTTCTCACACAGTTAAGAGGGAGAATGAGAACCTGCTGCTGCTGAAAAGGTACAAGCTAAACCGTATATTGTTATGCTCTATGTTATAAGATAATCATTTATTATTAATCTATTTATTGTGCTTAAGTTAGAACTTCAAACTTCAGTAATTTGTCCGTTAAGCCACCTGCTTGAGTACAGTTTTTGAAAATAAAGTAAATTACCTTAAAAATAAAATATAATAATTATTTGTATATTACTTACTTATGGTAATTAACCCCTTGCCACCCGGGCCAATTCTGACACTTCTCTCCTACATGTAAAAATCATCATTTTTTTCATTACTCAGAACCCCCAAACATTATATATATTGTTTAGCAGACACCCTAGGGAATAAAATGGCGGCCATTGCAACTTTTTATGCTACATAGTATTTGCGCAGCAATTTTCAAAACATATATTTTTTTTATAAAGAAATTGTTTCATGAATAAAAAAAAAAACAGTAAAGTTAGCCTGATTTTTTTGTGTAATGTGAAAGATGATGTTACGCGAAGTAAATAGATACCTAACATGTCACGCTTTAAAATTGCGCACACTTGTGGAATGGCGCCAAACTTCAGTACTTAACCGCTTCCCGACCGCGTGCCACATATTTACTGCTGCAGTGTGGCGCTGTCCTGCGCATCACCCTATATAAGTGGCACACTGCACTCTGCAGGTGTGTGCCTGTGGCTTGGGCGGACCCGAGGTCCACCAGCGAGCCGCAATTACCTGCCAGAGAGAAAAAACAGGGAACTACGCTGTAAACACGGTGGTTCCCCGCTCTGTCAGTAGACATATAAGAGATCTACTGATCCCTGTCACTGGGATCAGTTAGATCTCTCATGCCCATTGTAGCCCAGCCCCCTCACAGTTAGAACACACCCAGGGAACACAGTTAACCCCTAGATCTCCCCCTGCAGGTTAACCACTTGACTGCCAATGACATTTATACAGTAATCAGTGGATATTTAAATTTCTGATCTCTGTATAAATGTCATTGGTCCCAAAAAATTGTCAAAAATGTCCGACATGTCCGCCCCAATATCAAAGTCCCAATAAAAATCGCGGATCGCCGTCATTACTAGTAAAAAAGAAAAATTGTAAAAAAACGCCAGAAATGAATTCTCATGATTTGTAAACGCGGCAACTTTTGCGCAAACCAATCAATAAACCCCCATTGCGATTTTTTTTTTACCAAAAATATGAGGAAGAATATAGATCGGCCAAAACCGATGAATAAATTTGCTTTTTTATATTTCTTTTTTGGATTTGTATTTTAGCAAAAAGTAAGAAATATTGTTTTTTTTTTTTTTTTGCAAAGTTGTCGCTCTTTTTTTGTTTATAGCGATGATCAGAAATGACGCAGAGGTGACCAAATACCACCAAAAGAAAGCTCTATTTGAGGGAAAAAAGGACGCAAATTTCGTTTGGGTACAACGTTGCACGACCGCGCAATTGTCAGTTAAAGCGACGCAGTGCCAAATCACAAAAAGTGCTCTGGTCCTAACGTGGGAAATCCTTCCGGGGGTGAAGTGGTTAAGAATCTCCATAGACAACGCTTTAAACATTTTTAGAGGTTACCTGTTTAGAGTTACAGAGGAGGTCTAGTGCTAGAATTATTGCTCTCGCTCTAATGTTCGCGGCGTATGTAACCTGTATGTATCTGACTCTGATACTAACCAGTGCCTCCCCAGCCACTCACCTCACCGCACGTCCCTGGCCCCAGTAACATATTGAGAGGTACCATACATTGATTGCATTGTGGAATGTGGAAGTTTCCTGCCGCTGGATATGGCAGATTTGAGTGGGCGAACTGATTTGCAACAGGTGGTGCCCAAGTTTTCCTGAAAGTCCAGTTTTGTGGTATGGGATTGAGATGGGTTAAATTGGAACTTCAGTAATGTATAAATAGTATTAACTAATGATTTGTAATTATTATTACATCATTAAATGTACTTTTTATTATGCAAGCAGTGCATACCTGAACTTGTCAGCCTTTTGCAGTCTGCTGTGCAACTAAACTCAAAGATGTTGATGGAGAAGCAGCACAAGGACCCAGTCAGCTGTGTTGCCGTGCAAGGAGCCTTATGCTCCTTCTCCTTTCATTGTCCAGGGTTGGGAGAGGATCTGTAAGTGAAAGTGAAATTGCATCAGAGAAAGATCAAGTCCCTTCCCCTGCCAGAGAGGGGTGTGCTGAGTGGCACAGTTGTGTAAATCTCAGGATTGCATGGACAGAAATCAGTTGTCATATATGTATTTAAACTTTGTGTTTAGCTGTTTGCCTGGAGTTAATTTTTAGGTTTAACGTAGAAAAGCAAAAATGTCTGTGCTCTCCCTAAACCCCCTCAACCCAAGCTGTTGTTTAAATATATTAGATATTAAAAAGCATTTATGCAACACACAGCGCTTAGAGCAATAACTTTAAAGGAGTACATTGAATGTAAACGTGACATAAAGGTGTGATAATTCCTATTTGACAATTTCTGCCATCTCATGCTGATGTTGTATGATGTCCCAGTTCACCCTCATATTCAGAACTTGTCAGCAGATTGATGTCACAAGCTCCAGTATCCCATCAGGCATGAAATCTCCCTGCAGCTTCTGCATATCAGGATATGAAATGAATGCTCATTTAGTATCATTTGAGCAGGTGAATCAATGCATAGAGCCTTGCCGACCCAGCGGCTGCATCACAATATCATCAATTATTATTATCCCACATCAAAGGCTGGCATTGTTATGGTAATGTGCTAGTGCTATAATTTACTATTTCAAAACTTATATTGATTACTCTCCACAGTGTAGCTGGAGATTCATTCTAAGGGGACCTGTCAAGATAGAAATGCTGCTATTTCTAACTTAGTAGTAAAGGTGCTGTGACAGATCCAACTGGGACAGGGGCTTTTGAATGGGACTAGGGGCAAGACTTATGGCCCACGGAGAAGACTGGGGATTTTGTCTGCTTCTCCCGGTCAGAGCATGGAAAAGAGCAGTTCAGTCTCTGATCCCATAGGGAGAGAGCAGATCAACTAATACCATCTCTGTGCCAACGACACGCAAATCTATCTCTATACCCCTCAGCTCATATTTTGTTTGCATCTATCTAGCAAGGTTACTTTGCAGTATAAGCAAGAAAGCTCAGACCTCCGCAGTGTACAAATGTGCTTTTACTATACAAAAATGCTGTACATACAAAATGATTACAATATTAGCAATACCAAATGTAGCCAATGCCCCTTTGGGGGTTGCTGGAAGTAGTGGTCCACCTGCTCATGCTGTCCTCAATCACACTCCTGGCTTGCATCAGAAAACAGGCTGGCTCTTTGTTTTTTTTGTTTTGGGGTAAGGGGTGATTATGAGATGCCCAAAGATCAACAGTTCTTTACATGGGACCTCTAAATACACTCAGTATATACACACTCCTTCTTCCTCCAGCACAACACTTGCTTCTCCTTGTACCTCTCTCCTACACAACACTTCCTTCTCCTTGTTCCTCTCTCCTACACAACATTTGTTTCTCCTTGTTCCTCTCTCCTGCACAACACTTGGTTCCGGCCTAGTTAGCACATGATGAGGCCTGCTCTGGCTCTGACCAGGCCTAATAACCGCCTTTTGCAGGCAGGGACCGCTAGCCCCTATAGTGTAGAGAAAGCTTGTAGATGTGCTAACCGGCCTGATGGACTACTACTCCCAGCCCATCCTCCTCCAGGTCTCTACAGTCCTCCTGACTGCAAGCACCTGCACACTGCCAATTGGCACTAAAATCCCAGTCTCTTCCTGCACCTCTTCGAGACTGTCTTCCTCCCAATCTGCTGCAGAGTGCATCTCCACTTCCCTAGGCTGTGTCACTAACTGACACCCGGTGAACTCCTTCTGGAGACTCTGCTGGTAGTACTCTCCTCCTTCTGACCTTTCCTGCTCCTCCTTGTGCCTCTCCACCAGGATCTCACTAATCCTGGATGCAGACCGAGCCCCGGGCCGAGGTCACCCCCCCCCCCAGACTGGGGACTCCTTCAAGGCTCCTGACAGCCTTCAGTACTCCGTCTCCATTCTCCAACTTCCACCTGAACTCTCCTCCCAGACTGGGCTGCCCCAAGCTATTTGAGAAGGTCTGCCCCCTGCCAATCCAGGTTGGGGATTGGTCAGGGCTTCCCAAATACCAAGCAGTTCCACCTTTTCTGCCCCATTTCCCTTTTCCAGAACTTTCTGAAAAAGCCAGGAGGGGTCAACCAGAGTGTCACCACCTACAGCCACTCCCTGGACCACTCCCATGCCCAGAACAAAAACAAACAGGCCTGACAGCAGCCAAGCCTGCCTAAATTTACCTACTCTAACACAAATTCCTCAACTAGCACCCACCTAAAGTAGAGGACCCTACACTTACAAGACTGACAGATATTCAGGTACCTATAACAAGCCAAATGCTACCTACTTCCTAGCAAATAAACAGCCTATAGTCTGTAAACAGTAGAAATACGCTTAAAAGTTACTTAACTCAAGTTTCAGTGTGTGTTCATGATCTGCATAGCAACGAGGACTTGGGCTTAATAAGCAGTTGCTGAAGATCAGGCGAAAGCATTCTTCTTCTTCAAAGGCTTCTGCCTGGTTAAACACTTTCCCTGATTCTAAGGCACGATGGAGTCCTGTCTATCAGTCTCTGCTGCTGTTTGGGCTTTTGTTGACAACAGTTATAAACTTGTTTACCTTAACAACCGTTCCAAATGTAGTTTTCAAATAGAGAGGTATTCTCAAATTCTACCTCAAGATGGCACTCTGGTATCATACATGCCATAGGTTATATATGTCAGGTATTTTTTAGAAAGTTAGACAACAATACACTGAACAACTGTCAACTAAAATACAGTGGTATCGAAGATCCCATTGTTAGTGGACAGCCAGTGTACTTGCTACCAAGGCATTAGTTTGAGACGCATCCTCAAACAAACTCAAAAGCAACCTGATTTCTGTTTATATCTAAACAGGTTGTTTTTTAAACCAACTACTAAAAATATCTTTCCATGTACAGTATAGTTTGAGAAATAAAATCATAAAACAGTCATATCAAATGCAACACAGCTCACTCCTTCAGTCTCCTCACATATCACTTATTTACTAACAGATATATCAGCCTGGATGTCACACTACTTCCTCAAACTCAATCTATCCAAAACCAAGCTCATAATATTTCCTCCCCCACGTGCCTCTTCCCATGATTTCTCTGACAAGATCGATAGCACAACTATCAGCCATCCCCTCATGCCATGGTGTAATCCTGGACTCAGAACTTTCCTTTCGCCCCACATCCAATCACTGTCCAAATCTTGCCACCTCAACCTCTGAAACATCTCGAAAATATACCCGTTCCTTACCAATGACAACACAAATCTCCTAATTCACTCCCTGCTCATCTCTCGTCTCGACTACTGCAACTCCCTTCTCATTGGATTATTTTTACATAGGTTATCCCCCTTTCAGGCCATCATGAATGCTGCTGCCAGGCTCATCCACCTTACCAACCAATCAGCGTCTACTACTCCTCTTTTTCAGTCCCTCCACTGGCTTCTGATCACCCAACTAATTAAATTCAAAATACTAACAACTTACAAAGCCATCCACAAATCTTCTTCCAGCTACATAACTAACCGGGTCTCTAAATACCAACCTACTTGTTCTCTTAGTTCCTCCCATGACCACCTGCTCCCAAACTCCCTCGTCACCTCCTCCCATGCTCGCCTCCAGGACTTTTCCCAAGCCTTACCTATCCTATGGAACTCCCTAACTCAATATGTCCAATTACCTCCTACTCTGTTTGCTTTTAGACAATCCCTGAAAGCCCTCATCTTCAGAGAAGCCTATCCTGCCCATTCCTAACCACTGTACTTTTATTTTATCAGATCACCCTCCCCAGTTATTACCTTATGTATCACTTGGCCCTCCATTCTAGATTGTAAGCTCTAACAAGCAGTGCCCTATAAATCCTCCTGTATTGAATTGTATTGTAACTGTACTGCCCTCATGTTGTAAAGTGCTGCGCAAACTGTTGGTGCTATATAATTCCTGCATAATAATAATAATATTAATAATCATTCTCTAATGATGGACAACAATGTGATGAATGCTGAGAGTGAGGCTTGGATTAATTCTTTGAATAAGGACAATAAAGCTTCACTTCTGGAGTGGAAGTAAAGGTGTAATATTAATCTTGTACAGGTTAATGGTCAGAGTAAATATGGTGGCCCTCCTGCAGACTGGGTTGGAGAGGCTCCTCCTCTTGGGACATACATATTTATCAACAATCTCCCTCAAGAAATCTATGAAGATAAATTAATTCCACTTTCTCAGACTGCTGGAACATTGTATGAGTTTTGTCTTACAATTACTTTTTTTTTAAATTCTTTAGTATTAAGTTTTAATAGCATGGAAAACAGTAGAAGTGGTGTCAATCCAACACCAACCCACTTCTTGGACCACGCAGAGCAGGGTGCACAACATTAACAATGACATGCACAGGTTAACTAACTAACTAACACAAACAGCTAGCTATAGTAAAAACAGTTCCCAATCCTCTACCTCCCCCTCCCCCCTACAAGCTAGCACCCAGCTCACTCCAGTTCTTGGTGAATATTCAAAGCATGAAAGAAAGATCCGAACCAGTGTTCTTTTAGGATAACCAAAGGAAACAGTCAATGTGGAAGGGTCACATACAACCCCAGGTCCATACTAAACTGAACCCTTACGATAAAAGGACAAAGTGGCCCAATACTGCTGTACATTCTCCATATTCATTTAGTAAATCGTACAGGGCTTCAGCAAGTACTCATGGATCTCTCATCTGCTGAGACATCCAAATCATACCAGGCCTTCCATACTTTGTCAATTTTTTTTCCCACAACCCCTGGACAGGTAAGTTGCCTTATAATAAGGCATCATAGTGTTCACCAACCCCTTCCAAAATGACAAGCCTGGGGGTCGGAGCTTTTTCCAATGCAGAAGTATTGCCTTCCTTGCATAGAACCACCTCCTCCACCAGGCTAAGCAAACACACCCTAATTGTCATGGGGACAGGAACCATGAGAACCTCTGCAATGCATGTAGTGACCTCAGTCCAAAATGTTTGTATCTGCAGACACCCCCAAAATATATGTTCTGCCGCAGCAGGAGAGAAGGAGCACCTCCAACACTCAGCCGTAGCAGAGGGGTAAATAATAGCTAGTCCGGCACGGGTATAGTAAATCCTATGTAGGAATTTAAACTGTATTAATCTGTCTCTTGCTGATACAAGATGTTTAAAGAGGAAGTAAACCCAGATGGGGTTTGCTTCCTCTATGTTCTCCTGTAAAGTAGAAACATAATGGGCTACTATGCATCGCGTAGTAGCCCATTATGTGCCACTTACCTGCAAACGAAGCCTGCGACATCCAGCGCTTTCCCCTCTGCTGGTGACGTCCATCTTCTGCCCCTCTTCCTTCCGGGGCCGCGACTCCGGCGCTGTGACTGGCCGGAGTAGAGTGACGTTTCTGCACTGTGCATGTGCCGACATGACGTTGGCACAGCTTCAACACTTCATATCTCCTGAACCGTACAGGTTTAGGAGATATGCAGTGCACCTACAGGTAAGCCTTATCATAGGCTTACCTGTAGGTTAAAGTGGTTGTAGGTTAAAGTCACAAGTTGACAACCACTTTAAATGGTTGTTCACTCATCATCCCAATCATCACCTTGGATGTCTTTCACCTCGGCTTCCCAACGCTCTCCAACCTACATCTTGTGAAGGCCGCCGGCCGTCTTTTAAATAAATCCTTGTTACTGTTTTAGAAAGGTTCTCCTCCATTAGTATACTTTACAGATCAGAGGGCAGAGATTCCGCTTTTACCACCCTGAACTTATTCTGAAAAGCACGGCGAAGTTGAAGGAACCTAAAAAAATACCAGTTAGGAAGGCCATGTCTGGTTTTTAACTGATCGGTCAACATTTACCTCTTTAAATGTTTTAATCCCTTTAGTCACCCACACTATGGGATCTGAGAAGGAAAAGAAGTGCGGTAGCTTAGGGTTCATCCATAGAGGGGCTAAGAGGGAGATCCCAAGAAAGTTGGGACAAGCCAGTTTAACTGCCTCTTCAGAAGCTCTGATGGTAGCTTTCATAGTTTGAGTAATGGGAAGGGTAGATTTCATCCCCCTATATAATGCTAAATGTAAGGATTCATAAGAACCCAGTTGTGCAGCCTCTAAGATTGTTAAAGGGTAACTCCACTTTCGTAAGGGAAAAAAAATAGCAAATAAAGAAAAAATAATATAGCGTGTACAATTGCGATACAAGTCACATTGTAATTGAATGTTATTAAAAATTACCTTTCCTTTTCAATCTGCAGCCACTGTAATTTTCTGAGAGTGCATTGCAATATGGCTACCTGAAGTTGTTCTGTACACAGAGTGTGTACTGACCACTCCCCAAAAACATAATTTCCTGCTTGTGTGATTGGCTTATCAATTTTCACAGAAGTCTGCCTAAAATACAAGTCAGATTTCAGGCATCCCCTGCAACAAAAATGTCATTTTTGGAGAGATACTTTTAATAGGAACACGTCTAAAGGGATGCAGACTCAGTAGGTTTCCTCATTAGTGCTCTCCAGCTGCACACCTGGCAGTTAATTATGAAACCACTCCCATTAGACCCACTCAGCACAGAGGCACAGAGGAACACAGGGGGATTCCTTTAGAATAACAAAAGGTAGGAATCTGCAACAAAGGTTTGTATAATCCTTGCAATGTACATAGATCACCCAGAGGGGAATGATTTTTCTCAACAAAAGTGCAGTTACACTTTAACCATCTGAGGGCAAACATCATCTGACCTGCTAAATAGTATTTCCTCCAGTCAGGCAATGCCAGACCCCCTTGTCCCATGGGTTCTTGTAACACCTTGATCCATATTCTAGGCAATTTAGGTGCCCATAAAAATGAGCCAGTAACCCCTTCTAGTTTCTTGAAGAAGGATTTGGGCACCCATGTTGGAGCATGTCTCAGAAAAGACAGTATGACCAGGAGAATTTTCATTTTGAGCAAATTTGCCCTATCAATGACAAAGGCAGTTTCTGCCAGGCCTGAGTTTTCTGCTTGAGGAGAGTCACGAGGGGTACTAAGTTTTCTGTATAATAATCAGTAACATTAACAGTGACTTTCACCCTCAGGTACGTAAGGGAGGAAACTCACTTGAGCGGAAGGTTGGGATCTGCCATCGCTATCTATCAGTAATATAGATGATTTGGCCCAGTTGTCCTTTAGGCCAGAGTACTCCATTAATTTGTTTAGGATGTTTAGTGCTGCTCGCAAAGATTCCCCAGGATCCCTGAGGAACAACAGCAAATCGCCTGCATAAAGAGCCAGGCATTCCTTAATGTTTCTCACTCTAATGGCCTCTACATCCTGCGCAAATCTAAGGGCGACTTCTAACGTTTCCATAGTGAGGGCAAACAGAAAGTTGGAAAGAGGACACCCCTGCCTTGTGCCCCTACCAACTTTAAGAAATTGAGAGATGGAATGGTCTAATCCTATTGCAACTGGAGAGCTGTACAACATAGAGATCCATTTCCTAAACACAGGGATGAAGTCCATCCGCTCCAAAACTCTATGCATATAGTACCAATCGACCGAATTGAAGGCCTTTTTGATATTGATGGACACTATGATTCTCGTGGGTGAATACATGGTGGGTAATTGTAGGTGGGTAAAAAGTCTCCGCAAGTTGGTGACCGTAGATTGCCAGGCATAAAACCCGTCTGGTCGATGTTAACCAGGACGGATATGACCCCAGTAAGCCTAGTGGCAAGAACCTTAGTCAGGATTTTCAGATCCATATTTAGGAGGGCAATGGGGCGATGTGATGAGCATTCAAGGGGATCCTTTCCAAGTTTCAATAAAAGAATCATATAGGCATCTAGCATGGAATTTGGAAGTATGTGGTTTTCTAGACAATGATCTAGTAGTGCATTAAGCCTAGGGGCAAGGAGGTCTGCATAGGTCTTGTAAAAGCAAGCAATTTACCTTTTCTAATCCCCTTCAGCAAATAAGGAGTTTGCTCTGTGGCCAGCCTCAGTACGTACCAAATTGGTAAAGTGCAGCGAACGAAGTTGCCTGGCCTCCAACAGCTCGGTATAAGAAGTAGCTGAAGGAGAGCTGGCATGTTCCTCCGCACACTCCTTCTCTTTTTCCTGCAAGAGATTAATCTCTGTTTTCCAATCCATACGTGCTGTTTTAATTGCAGAGATACTCTCCCCTCTAATCACCACCCTAAATGCATCCCATACTACAGGTGGCTCTGCAGTGTCATCATTATGCGACCAATAAGTGCCGGTTCACACAAGGGCGACTTGTCAGGTGACCTAGTTGCCTGACAAGTCGCGCTCCATGCAGTACAATGGAACCATTCTAATAGGAGCTCCAACTTAGAAAAAGGTTCCTGTACCTTTCTGGGGCGACTTCGGAGCGACTTGCATTGACTTCTATACAGAAGTCGTTTACAAGCTGCGCTGAAGTCGCGCTGTATGGGGCGGCTTCAAAGTCGGATGAGAATCGGGGCGACTTTGAAGCCGCCCCTGTGTGAACCAGGTCTAAGAGGTATTGGATTGTTGCAGATGGGTTGTTACCTGTTCATTCTGTAAGCCCAAGGGTTCAAGGTCACACCCCCCCGAAGACGATCCTTCCAACCACCCTGTTATAGAGCATGACACCATGTAACAACATGGCTTTGCTTTCTGCGGTATTCAGGACCCATGTATTTCTGGAGGAAGATGACCCATGGTGGTACATGACCAGGCTGAATTCCCATGGAAAAAGGATATGCGGGAAGACATTAAAAAAAAAACAAAAAAAACACACAGTGCCACGACTTGAAAGTCA
The DNA here is from genome assembly GCA_018402905.1 of Glandirana rugosa. Lineage (NCBI taxonomy): Eukaryota > Metazoa > Chordata > Amphibia > Anura > Ranidae > Glandirana > Glandirana rugosa. Next base: position 656,775 of record BLSH010023536.1, read on the forward strand.
CGAGATTTCAGGGAATGGCTATGTAAACTTGAGGTCTAAGGACCTCAGCTCCCATCAGGGACTACATTGAAGTCGGTGCGACTTGAATTTGCACAGATATGAATGGTTATCATTGGGAATCATGGGGTACGACTTGTCATGCGACTCTGATGTCCAAAGTTGCAGGAAAAGTCGCACAAGTGTTAAAGGGGCCTTAGGTGGATGGTGAGTCAAAATCGGAATTGGGCTTTAAAAAAAATCCTCTTTGACTATACAGCAAATCTAAATACTTTAAAATACAACTGGGGTTTTAATTGAACGGCCCCACCCCCCTCCCCTTACTGCATTTTCTCAAAACATAATTAAATATTTCATTCTGCGTAGTTAAAACAATTTGCTCCTTTCGATTTGCAGATATTAAATGTCAGTGAAGCATGTAATGTATTCCCCCAATGTATTCCCTCAGATTCAATTATTTGAAATTAAACTAAATCAATTATGTCATTTGTCAGACTTTTGCTAAATAAACATTTTAAAAAAAAAGAAAAAAAAAGTAATAAAACTTGTTCATGCGAAATAATGAATGTGAGCGATTCAAGAAAAAATAGGTTTGAACGATTAAACATGTAGTATTAAAATATACATCTTCCCCATGCAATCAGTCTGATAACTTACAGTAAATCGGTATTAATCCTAAAAATCTAAAAACAATTATTATATTGCCGCTTGCCAATTCTTAGACGTGGTGGTGATAGGGTTGCCACCTTTTCTTCAAGTGAAACCCGAGCACTTTAGCGGCACACAGCAATTTTTTTAATAGTGTAAACTATATATATATTTTGCTATTAAATAACATTTTTTAATCATATGAAGTTAATAACACAAGTCCCCCTTTACATCAGAGTCCCCTTTTAGATCTGAGTCCGCAGAGTTCCCTTTCACTGTAAGGGAGACTCTGATATAAGGGGGGACACTGAGACCTCTGATGTACAGAGAGGACTCTGATGTAAGGGGAAACACTGTGACCTCTGGTGTGAAGGGGAACTCTGATGTAAGGGGTGCTCTGAGAACCCTAATTTACCTTAGTGTACACACAATCCAGATGTATCTGAGGCTGTTGGACATCAAATTGCAGGCCCCCACTTTCCTTTTCTGAGGCACAGCGCTGGGGATTGGAGTGTGGGCAGACACAGAGGCTTAGGGGTGAGAGGAAGAGGTGCAGATTGAGCCCTCTCTCCTCTCCCATCTGTGTGTGTGTTTGGGGAGGGGGGATTATTAGTGCTGGCTTTGGGCAGTGTGAAAGAGAGTGTAACAGATGCTCTCAGCTAAGACAACTGCAGCCAGCAGCCCTGCTGGGAAGCCATAGTCCAGTCTGAATAATGTGTCCGGGCTTCAGGTAGTATGAAACCCGGACGCATGATTCCAAACCCGAACTGTCCAGGTGAATCCCGGACAGGTGGCAACCCTAGGTGGTGACTGCATACATTTTTTATAGGCTTTTTTCTCTATTTTCACCTGGTGATCTGGCCAGTAAATGTGGTATTTTTTTAGCTCCCTTTAGAAGACCAAGCTGACAGACAAGTAGCAGTTAAAGGATTGAGACAAACCATTTACCACTGACTGGAGTGCTTACAACGGTCAGCTTTTATTCATCGATGTAAAATATTTAGGGCTTGCTCACACCAGGAGGTGCGTTTTTTTGTGTGTTCCCAAGTGTCACATTTTAGGGCAGCCTATTAATTTCAATGGGCTGCCCTATGTGCATGAGACTTGCAAAAAAGGTGTTGCTATGATTTTTAAATTCGGCTGTGCCAAAAAGCATGGTGCTGTGGTGCAAGTTTGCTGCATGCCTTGGGGGTGCTATTTGGCACTCCTCCACTCTGAGCCGCTTATTGCTATGACTGCCAAAATCAGGAGCAGGAGCGTGTGTACAGATTTTTTTTATTTTTGCGTAACTTTTTTTTTTTCATCACATAGGGGACAAAAAGTATGTGATGATGTATAGGTGACAGGTTCTCTTTCATGTCTAAAAGATCCTGCAGGGCTCCACTGAATGTATTGCAATGCAGATCCCTTCCCAGCAATGCTAGCCGGAGAAAGTGACAGGGTGACCCAGAAGTGATGTCATACATGTTGCTTTCTGGGTTACAGCAAGAAGAGGAGGAGAGCGGATGTGGTGTCTGCTGTTCTCCCTCCCCTCCATCCGTCGGCACCCGCCACTAGACAATGTGCAATTCGTTTTGTCCCGAATTCATTTTTTAACGAATTTTGACAAATTCATTCATTCGAAAGTATCTGAATTTCTGAAATTCTATTTTCCGAATTTTTCCAAATTTTCGGAAATTCTAAAAATTTGATATTTCGGAAAATTGAAAATCCAAAAATTCGGAAGTTCGGAAAATCAAAAATCCGAAAATAAGAACGAAACCCAAAGATTCAAAAGAACAAAAATCCAAAAATAAGAACAATTCTCTTCCACAAACAGTGCTTTCGGCTGGGAGCATAGATAATTAAAAAAAAAACTATTAGATGGGCACCTAAGGGACCACAACATTGAGGGATATACAATGTAATATTGACAAATTTGAAAATCTTAAATAATAACTAACTAATAATAACTCAACTATTACTAACTATTAAATTATAGGTATTGGAATTTCAAATTTGGCTGTTAGTGAACGTAACGAATACAAATTTATCCGAAGTTACGAATTACCGAAATAACGATTGGCGTATCTAAAGGAATGAAACGTAACAAATTAATAATAATAAATGACAATAATAATAAAAACTTTTTATTATTAGTATTATTTATTATTTATTTGTTCCGTTCCATTCGTTTAGATACGCCAATTGTTATTTCAGATAATTCGTAACTTCGGATAAATTTGTATTCCTTACGTTCTCTAACAACCAAATTTGAAATTCCAATACCTATAATTTAATAGTTATTAGTTAGCTATTATTTCAAATTTTTGGATTTTCGAATTTTGAATTTTCACATTTCCGAATTTCAAATTTTTGAATTTCGAATTTCCAAATTTTCACATTTTCCAATTTCCATATTTTCAAAATTCAGAATTTCCAAATTTTAGAATTCCCAAAATTTTAGAATTTCCAAATTTCTGAAAAAAACCAATGAAGCAAAAACAAGCAAAAACAAATTTTTCGGCAGTGCGCATGTCTACCCGCCATGTCGGTGCTGGGCCAGTAGATATACAAGTGGGGCCCAGAAAAAAAAAAAAGCATGGCAGGGGCATGCACGTGGTTGAGGGGTGCCGTACCAGGGTTGTGTGGTTTGTGTGCATTGTGTTGCAGCCACCAGATTGTGAAAAAAAAACTTATACAGATGGGTGCCCCTCTAGGAAGTGGGAAATCCAGTTCTGCCCATGAGGTGGATCGGGGGGACTGGAGTTACTATCTGTATGGCCTTTTTTTGATTTTTTTTTCTTTTTCCTCTTCTTATACTGCCCCCATACATGCTCCCATATCGTGCTGTCTTTTTAACTTCGATCTGGTACCCTGCTCTATTAAAAAAAAAAATGACAGCGCCCCATCCCTCCGTGCTTGCACGCAGAAGCGAAAGCATATGTAAGTTGCACACGTATATGTAAATGGTATTCGAAACACACGTGTGAGGTATCCCTGTAAATGTTAGAGGGAGAGCAATAATTCAAGCACTAGTCCTCCTCTGTAACTCTAAACTGATAACCTGTAAAGGCGTTTAAATCATCACCTATGGAGATTTTTAACCACTCAAGGACCGGAAGGATTTCCCACCTTAGGATCAGAGCACTTTTTGTGATTCTGCACTACGTCGCTTTCACTGAGAATTGCGCGGTCGTGCGACGTTGTACCCAAACGAAATTTGTGTCCCTTTTTCCCCCACAAATAGAGCTTTCTTTTGGTGGTATTTGATCACCTCGGCGTCATTTCTGATCACCGCTATAAACAAAAAAATAATGACAATTTTGCAAAAAAAAAAATTATTTCTTACTTTTTGCTAAAATACAAATCCAAAAAAATATATATAAAAAAACAAATTTATTCATCGTTTTTGGCCAATTTATATTCTCCCTCATATTTTTGGTAAAAAAAAAAAAACACAATGACATTTATACAGTGATCAGAAATGTAAATATCCACTGATTACTGTATAAATGTCATTGGCAGGGAAGGGGTTAACCTGCAGGGGGCAGTGAAGGGGTTAACTGTGTTCCCTGTGTGTGTTCTAACTGTGAGGGGGCTGGGCTGCCAGGGGCACCAGAAATCTAACTGATCCCGAGTACAGGGATCAGTAGATCTCTGACATGCCGCCTGTCAAAAAGGGGAACCGCTGTGTTTACATCGGCGGTTCCACGTTCTGGCACTGTCACAGGCGATCGCGGGTCGCCGGCAGACATCGAGTCTGCCCAACCCCCAGCCCCGCTCAGGGAGCGTGCGACAGGCACAAGCATGCAACCCTAGCGTCGTGCCTGCGAGCGCAGACTATAAGCGGCGATTCGCGGGACTGTCGCACTGTCGCCGCTTATAGTCATTACGCGGTCGGGAGGTGGTTAAGTACCGTAGTTTGTCATCACTCCACGAGCATGCACAATTTTAAAGTGTGACATGTTAGGTACAGTATCTATTTACTCGCAACATCGTCTTTCATATTATACAAAAAAATTGGGGTAACTATTGCGTTTTGTTTTTTAATTCATTAAAGTGTATTTTTTCCAAAAAAATTGTGTTTGTAAACCCGCTGCGCAAATACCATGTGACATAAAAAATGACAATGATCACCATTTTATTCCCTAGGGTCTCTGCTAAAAAAAGGCATAATGTTTGGGGGTTAGGCCTCATACACACGGACGTTTTTTGACGCCTGGCGTTTTCTGGCGTTTTTTGCAGCTCTCCATGTTAGTCAATGGCCCCATAAAAAAATGTCGGCGTTTTTGAGCTGTAGATGGCGTCGGCGTTAGTGAGCTGAAAGTAGAACCCACGGCCATCGCGTTCTGAGGCTGTAACATTTTGGCATTTTTTGACGCCGACGCCACAAAAGGCCAACAAACGCCAACTAATACTGTACCGCCTTTTTTTGACGCCAACGTTTTTATGTTGAAAAATAGCAGAGGGATGATTTTTTTTAAAAAACGCCTATTGACGCCGACGCTCACTTACGCTCACTAACGCCGATGCATAACGCCGAAAAACACAGATTTTTTTTCCTTGATGTTGGGCCCGACGTTTTGTTTATTTTTAAAGATATGCCCGTGTGTATGAGGCCTTATAAGCAATTTTCTAGCAAAAAAATACTGATTGTATGGCCCCTTTCACACAGGGAGGATGCGTTTGACGGTCTTCGGTTGCATGGCGGGGACCGATCCGCTGATCCCCGCTGAGCAGGTGGGTGACAGGTCCGTCTCCGCTCACTGTGCAGAGACTGGCCTGTCAGAGTCCCGCTCTCCTCTGTGGAGATCGGATGAAAATGGACAGCACTGGGACCGATCCGGTGGGCCCCGGCGCTTCCATCGCTCGGTCTTCCTTCCGGGTCCCGTGCTTTCGGCCACTTGATAGGCCAGGCCGTGATGATGCCACTCCCCCCAAATACAAAGAGTTTACTTCCACTTTCAAGCGTCACCTATGGATAGTAAAATGTACGTAGTTTGTCGCGGTTGCGCAGGCGTGCACAATTTTACAGTGTAACTTGTTTGCTATCTATTCAGTCAGGGGAACATCATCTTTTATATTTTACCAAAAAAATTGGGTTCTGTATTGTGTTTTTTTAAAACATTAAATTTCAAAAAACTTGTATTTTTTCCCAAAGAATTGTGTTTGAAAAACTGCTGTGAAAATACTGCGTGACATAAAAAAATTGCAAAACCCACCAAATTATTTTGCAGGGCCTCTGCTTTAAAAAAATATAGAATGTTTGGGAGTTCTAAGTAATTTTCTAGCAAAAAATACTGATTGTTACATGTGAACAAAAAGTGGTAGAAAAGGCCCGGACTGGAGGTGGTTAAAATAAAAAATAGATGGTTCCAATGCTGAGATAAAAGCCAGAGATTTAATAGTTTTATGTTTACTGTATTCTCTCTAGAACTAATACTTCCTCTAGAGATAAAAGCATCTGGGTACAATTCAAATCAGGTGCCGGGAGCTTTTCATAGCAACACAATATCACTGCGGCGTTCTGACAATGGTGTGACACCAAGCTAAATATCGAGGAATATTGTCAGACTATTTTAGGTGGCCTGATATTACCTTGGAAAGTCCGGCTCCGTCAGTAAACACAAATATAAAACATAAACTTGCCAATAAAGCTGCCTGGCCATATTGGGTTGTCACAATCTACTTTCTCCAGCCACATTTCCATATAAATTGCAACTCACATGTCCAAATCAAATTCAGACTGCTTTTATTTGGTTTTGATTGAAAAAATAGCATGGTGTTAAAGTATGAGCTCTATTCAAGATCGAAAGACCAAAGAAAGCCTTGATAGGCAGCAAGGGCATGCAGCCCGGCTCGGAGGTATGTATATCGATCGCTGTACCACCGCTGTGAGTTATTAGAGGCTCTGGATATTTATTAGATTACTGGGATTTTAAGCAGAGAAAAGCACAAGGTGAATGTTACAGTAACCCATACCTTTCACTGGCCTGATGACAACTTAAAGTGTATTTAAACCCACAACATAAATGGCTAAGTGGTTTGCACTTCCACCTAGCAGCACTAGGGTTTAAAGACCAACCATGGCTGCCTGCCTGGAGTTTGCATGTTCTCACTTTGCCTGCGTGGGTTTCCTCCCACACTCCATGCTGCCTGGTCAATTGGCTCCTGTCTAAACTGGTACCATGTATGAATGTGAGTTAGGGACCTTAGATTGTAAGATCCTTGAGACCAGAGACATATTAGAATGTGCAATATGTACACTATATTGCCAAAAGTATTGTGACACCTGCCTTTACATGCACATGAACTTCAATGGCATCCCAGTCTTAGTCCGTAGGGTTCAATATTGAGTTGGCCCACCCTTTGCAGCTATACCACTTTCAACTCTTCTGGGAGGCCTGTCCACAAGGTTTAGGAGTATGTCTATGGAAATGTTTGACCATTCTTCCAGAAGTGCATTTGTGAGGTCAGGCACAAGATGAGAAGGCCTGGCACGCAATCCCCACCCCCACCCCAAACTTGCTCATACATGTCTTTATGGACCTTGCTTTGTGCACTGTTCCAAATCATTTGGTGGAGGGGGGATTGTGGTGTGGGGTTGTTTTTCAGGGGTTGGGCTTGGCCCCTTAGGTCCAGTGAAGGGAACTCTTAAGGCGTCAGCATACCAAGACATTTTGGACAATTTCATGCTCCCAACTTTGTGGGAACAGTTTGGGGATGGCCCCTTCCTGTTTCAACATAACTGTGCACAACTGCACAAAGCAGGGTCCATAAAGACATGGATGAGTGAATGTGGGGTGAAGGAACTTGACTGGCCTGCACAACCCAATAGAACCCCTTTGGGATGAATTAAAGTGGAGACTGCAAGCCAGGCCTTCTCATTCAACATCAGTGCCTGACCTCACAAATGCACTTCTAGAAGTATGGTCAAACATTCTCACAGACACACTCCCACACCTTGTGGACAGCCTACCCAGAAGGGTTGAAGCTGTTATAGCTGCAAAGGGTGGGCCAACTTATTATTGAACCCTACGGACTAAGACTGAGATTCTATTAAAGTTCATGTGCGTGTAAAGGCAGGCGTCCAAATACTTTTGGCAATATAGTGTATATATAAAGCGCTATATAAGTGCCTGTAATAAATATTGTAGCTTACTGGTCCTTAGCTGTGGTGACTGCAGTAGTTCATGCTCCTTTACTTTTTCCCTGGTGACCCTGCCAGCAGAGTTCATCATACACAGAGTGTATGGATTAATCTCTTGCCAACGGCCATTGTACTTTGACAGCACCCACTATCAGGCATGGCACATGTGTCACTTTTCCCTGTCTAAGGGTGGACAGGTTTGTGCCATTATCGCACACCACCATTCCTGGTTCCAGCTGGCATGAACCACCTCTGGGCCTGACCCTGCAGAGCTGCAAGAATCTCTGCTCTGGTGTGGCTCTTGTCCATAAACCATAAAGTGTAGCGCTAACGAAAGAAAACACCGCATATATTGCAATGTTAAAATCACAATAATTAAATCAAATAAAGTGAATATAAATGAGCAAAATGTTAAAGTCCAAATATATATGTATATAGTATCGTTCAGTCCCATCAAGACACCCGATACTGTGAAAATAACTCTTCAACAACCATAAAAAAGCTGCATCATGCACTGTGCACTCCCATCAAGTGAGTAAAGGGTACTCTTACCAGCGATAAGAGGAATAAGCGCATAACGCAGATCTTAAGGCGACATCCACTAGACCTCACTGTGTGGTTCCGATCCTATCGTCTGTCAGGAACTTTTTGAGGGTCCACAGCCAGATCCAAGAATCCGGTACCGCCGTACAACAATGTGCTGTATGGCTCCGATCCCACCGTCTGCCAGGAACTTTTGAGGGTCCACAACCAGATCCCAGATTCCGGTACCACCGTACAGCAATATGCCTCAATAAAGAAGGGGTCTACATAGTGTAATACTGTTACCAGTAATAAATTTATTAAAAAAAAGTATCACACTTACACATTAAAAGTGTCAATCAAGCGATATGGAATTCCAATGAACTTGTTAAAAGCGTAGTATGCAATAGGCAGGTCCACCTCAACTGACGCGTTTCGTCCCAGAGGACATCGACAGGGGTATGTGTGGCCTGCTCCTACTACGCTTAATTTATAATGAAATACAGATCCTCAAAAGGAACCACGCCTCAATTGCTCCGCCCACCTCGAGAGTCATGCCTCAGCTCTAGTGGCACTCGGTGATTGGACAGAGCACAATGGGCGGGGCCCATAATTGTAAACATGTCATATTAAAATTAGCACTTTAAAATTCTTATAATAAAAGGTAAAAAAAAAACTTAATTTATTGGAGAGCAAATAAGGTACCATTCCAGTCAAAACTAGTCCCAAAAGATGCCACCTCCGGTGTTCATAGCTTATATTGATAGCGTCAAAACGTGAGGCCACCAGTCGATCCTCTAATATCCAGTGACGAGAAGTAGTCACTACATGCCAAAAGGGCAACACCTGGCGTTAAGTAAACATCCCGACAGCCGGGAGGGCACTCCCGTCATTCGATCGTGGTGCCCCATCTTACTCACAGTTAACCGCCGTGTAGGGCCATCTACAATGTTAACACCTGCTGATTCCATAGGTGTATCCAGAGGAACGCCCCTCCATTGCGTGAAGGTTCCATTACTTCCGTTAATGTGATAACAGGAAGTGGTAACGACGTGTGTCCGGATATGACACATTCGTCAGTATAGTAAACAGGAAGTGGTAATGACGTGCGCCCGGATATGACACACGGTGTCCCCTGGGTATCTCATGTATAAACAGGAAACAACCCAAGGAACGCTCTACACCAGAGCGACACCAATCAGCGCGCACTGACTTTAAACAAAAGGAAAGAACGTATCGGGACAAGCCAAAAATGTGCGCCATATCAAAAATAAACAATGTAATCCTGATTAAGGTGCTGACATGAACCCAGAAATGACATATTGGGGACATAAACATTATCGCAAAATATATTGTCAAATTAAATAATGAATCACTTAATATTAATGCACCTGCTGTATCCCTTAATAAGCTCGATAGCTATCAGACATATTCAGTTTACAATTTATAGACCGATTGGGATATTAAACTCAGGCTTGATTAATAAAGGAGTTAATATCCCATTCAACATTAATCCCCAACGGCCAGTAACTCTTTAGTTCGTAAATCCAAAAAGTTTCTAACTTGGACAAACCTCTAGTTCTGGCACCTCCCCTCCATGGAACTTCGAACTTATCTATAATGGCAAACGTAGTACCTGACAGATCTCTACCATGATGTTTTAAGTAATGTTTTGGCACTGTATGTTTTGTTGACCCCTTCACTATCCCCGTGATGTGTTCACCTGCTCTAACGTGAAAGGGGCGAGTAGTGCGGCCAATGTATTGCTTTTTGCATGGACACGTGATCATATAGACCACGTTTTTGGTAGAGCAGGTGGTAAAATGTTTAACAGGGTAAGTACGGCCAGTGACTGTAGATGTAAAAAATTCCATCCTTCTGACTCTATTTGAATTTACTTGGCATACTCTACATTTCCTGCATGGAAAGTAGCCTTTCAGTTCTCTAAAGAAAGAGGGTTTCTCAGGAGGATCAATCACATTGGGGGCAACCTCATTCCTGATGGAAGAGGCTCCCCTATAGATGATTTTAGCTGTCTCCGGAAGAAGTGGTCTTAAAACTGGATCACTTCTGAGAATATCCCAATGTTTCTTGAAGGAATATTGAATAGCCCTATATTCATTGGAAAAAGTCGTGAAAAAAGCCCATTTAAACTCATCTTGTTGGGATTGAGGTCGTGTTGGGGCGTTTCCATCCCCCAACAACACACTCCTATCCAATCTGCAAGCTCTATCAATCTCCAGTTCGATGGTTTTAGGGTCATACCCTTTAGCCACAAACCTTGATTTTAGATGCTGGGCCTGTATCAAAAAATCCGATAGGTGAGTACAGTTACGTCTTAACCTGACCATCTGGCTGCGGGGAACAGATTTAAGCCAAGGCTTATGGTGACAACTGCCTAGCGGTATATAACCGTTGCGGTCAGTCACCTTGAAATGTGTCCTGGTACTGATTGACCCTCCCTGTATAGAAATACCACATTAGTCTGGCTAACTGTAAGTGAAAGGGCAATACCCCTGGTGTTTGTATTAAGTAATTCAAAAAACTGCGTCAAAGAGTTACCGTCACCTTGCCATAGGAGGAGGACGTCGTCTATGTATCTGGCCCATAGGACAAGTTCAGATCTATCCAAAGCATAGACGACGTCCTCCTCCCACTTGGCCATAAAAAGATTGGCCAGACTGGGGGCAAACTTGGCCCCCATGGCCACTCCCTTGACTTGAAGATAGAACTCTCCGCCATACCATAAATAATTATGAACCATGGCGAATTTTAGCAACTCCAGAACAAATTCTTGTTGGACTGGGGCTATCGATCCGTCTTTAGCCAGATAATATCTAGCTGCCGCCAGACCCAAGGTGTGCGGGATAATAGAATACAGGGATGCCACATCAGCTGTGGCCATCCATGTATTCTCCGTAATTGTCACCTCTTGGAGTAGCTTAAGTGTGGCTTTGGTATCCTTAAGATACGCTGGGGTGTTGACAACTAATGGTTGTAAGTATTTGTCAACATACCGGCCGATCCGTGACGTCAGGGAGTTAATCCCACTAACGATCGGACGGCCGGGTGGGTTAACCGGATCCTTGTGTACCTTTGGTAAGCAATACAATACTGGGATACGAGGAGCCGAAGGTAAAAGATATGCCCTTTCTTTTTTGTTCAATATATTTAAATGCAATCCCTTGTTAAGTAATGATGTCAACTCTTTTTTATATTTGGATGTCGGATCACTAGGGAGACGGCAGTATGTGCTGGTATCACCCAGAATCTTAAGCATTTCAGTATGATATGCGGACTTGTCTAACACCACAATGCCTCCTCCCTTATCCGCAGGGCGGATAACCAGGTCTTTCCTCTGGCACAGACTCTTTAAACCTGTACTGATATATCCTTGTGTCCTGTTATTTTTTGGTTTAATATTTTCAAGATCTCTAATTACCATATCTTTGAACATTTTGACAGCAGGTGCAACAGGGGCCGAGGGATTAAACAATGATGGATTCGAAAAACCTGAGTGAACCACTCCATCTTGAGGATTTACTGAAATAGTTCTAACAGGATTTGATACTAGATACCTTTGTATATTTATTTTACGAATATACTTTTGGATACCAATAAACGTATTAAACTTATTGATATGTCTAGTGGGAACAAACTTAAGTCCTTTATCTAGAACAGCCTTTTCACTCTCAGAGAGGGTGACTTGGCTGAGGTTAAAAATGCCTTTTGGGCCTTGGCCTTTTTCCTCTGCGTTCGCCACCCCCCTCTGGTCCCTCTCTTTGGTTTCCCCCTCCTCCCGGTTGCGGGCCTCCTCTGGGAAAACCCCAATCACGAGTAGGGTAAGGTTTATTTTGGTTGTAGCTATACGGTGAATGTGCTAAATCTTCAGCTACATCTGTTCGTGTTCTGGACCCAAAATTCCTCAATGGGCTAAACCTATTATTAGTATATATAGATGATCTAACCGGCCCATACTCATAATTGTAGGATCGTTGTCCATAAGGGGAATCTCTATTTACATGTCTCGGTGGAGACCAGTAATCTCTCTCTCTAGAGTATGACACATTATGTGCCCCACTAGCTCCATCTGGGTAGTGGTGGTGGGGCCCATAATTTCTATGACCCCTCCCTCTATATTGCCCCCTCTCCCTACGGTTTGGGGTATAATATTGAGGGTAATGGGTTGGTCTACCTCGATCTTTGTTGAAACCACCGCCTACCTCTACTTGCTTTTTCTTTTGGATGTTCTTATTTATAGGGGGAGGAGGTGGTGGTGGGGCCGATGTACAGGCCACCACCACATCCCCTACATTCTCTACTGGACCAGAGACCTCCATAACGTCAGTCTTGATCCCCGTATCAGGATTTTTCTGCCAGGAAAATATAGTTTTGTTTTTGTATTCATTAGTATCCCTCACATATTTTTTGTGCTTTTTGACTTTTTGATCAGATTCCTCTTTAACAAGATTATTTTTAAGGGTATTGGATAATGAAGTATATTCCACAGTTCCCGCGAAGGGTTTTAATTTAGAGTGGAGATCTTCTATCTCCAAATTAATGGTATTAAGCCTATATCGTTTACGATCTATTAAAAAGCTAAGCCCTCGGGGGACCATTTTCTCACTCACATATTGCTCAAGGAATGCGATATCCCACTCCAAGTGCAATTCCGATGTCATAAGATTTTTAAGTCTTAAAAATCCCAGATCCCAGATTCCGGTACCACCGTACAGCAATATGCCTCAATAAAGAAGGGGTCTACATAGTGTAATACTGTTAACAGTAATACATTTATTAAAAAAAGTATCACACTTACACATTAAAAGTGTCAATCAAGCGATATGGAATTCCAATGAACTTGTTAAAAGCGTAGTATGCAATAGGCAGGTCCACCTCACCCGACGCGTTTCGTCCCAGAGGACATCGACAGGGGTATGGAGCAGGCCACACATACCCCTGTCGATGTCCTCTGGGACGAAACGCGTCGGGTGAGGTGGACCTGCCTATTGCATACTACGCTTTTAACAAGTTCATTGGAATTCCATATTTTTAATGTGTAAGTGTGATACTTTTTTTAATAAATTTATTACTGGTAACAGTATTACACTATGTAGACCCCTTCTTTATTGAGGCATATTGCTGTACGGTGGTACCGGAATCTGGGATCTGGTTGTGGACCCTCAAAAGTTCCTGGCAGACGGTGGGATCGGAGCCACACAGCACATTGTTGTACGGCGGTACCGGATTCTTGGATCTGGCTGTGGACCCTCAAAAAGTTCCTGACAGACGATAGGATCGGAACCACACAGTGAGGTCTAGTGGATGTCGCCTTAAGATCTGCGTTATGCGCTTATTCCTCTTATCGCTGGTAAGAGTACCCTTTACTCACTTGATGGGAGTGCACAGTGCATGATGCAGCTTTTTCATGGTTGTTGAAGAGTTATTTTCACAGTATCGGGTGTCTTGATGGGACTGAACGATACTATATACATATATATTTGGACTTTAACATTTTGCTCATTTATATTCACTTTATTTGATTTCATTATTGTGATTTTAACATTGCAATATATGCAGTGTTTTCTTTCGTTAGCGCTACACTTTATGGTTTATGTACACATGCACAAATTGGAAGTTTTGTTGTGTCAGCTGCTTTAGTTTTTCTTTTTTCTTTATGGTAACACTTCTGGGTTAGCGCAATATTTTTTCTTTATCACTGGCTCTTGTCCCCTACTCGGACCAGCCGAAGCACTGCATGGCACCTTTTAGCCTGACTCATTGAATAGCCCCTTGAATGCTTCTGGTGATTAATAGGACAATTCAGCAGAGGAGGGCATGGAGGAAGAGGAGGAGGAGGGGGTGGAGCTTAAAAATCTCGCATCATCACCACTAGCTGTATGGAAACATGGCGGCACAGCAAGCTGCAGCACTGAGCCTTATCCTGCATCCTTTTGAGTTACAAGCAGAGACACACTACAATATACTGCAGTGAAACTGCACTGGCGCACTGCAATATGCTGTGGTAAATGTGCACTAACACACTGGAATATACTGCACTGAAATATCCCTCACTAAACATGCAATAATGCACTACAATATACTGCATTAACCACTTACCGCAGGTTGACGGCGACAAGATGGCTCGATATCGCAAAACGCCGTCATACGACGGCGGCTGCGATATCATGCACTGTGAGCACGCGCTCGCTGCTGGAGGCGCACCCGCGTGCTCATTGTGTTCGGGGGGCCAGGGAGCGGGTGCAGCGGACTCGATCTCCGCTGGCTACCCGCGATGCCCCCCGCAGTGAAAGAACGGAGGTCCGTGTAAGTTAACACGGATCTCCGTTCTGTGCGAGGGGGAAGGGCTGTAATCACAGCCTTCCTCTATATGGAAGCTGTGATCGCTCCCCTTCCCCTGCTAGGGCAGCCCACACACAGTTAGAACACGCCCAGGGAACACAGTTAACCCTTAAAGCACCCCCTGCAGGTTAACCCCTTCACTGCCAATGGCATTTACACAATAATCAGTACATTTTTATAGCACTGATCGCTGTATAAATGCCAATGGTCCCAAAAAAGTGTCAAAATGGTCCGATATGTCTGCTGCAATATCGCAGTACCGAAAAAATCGCAGGTCACCGCCATTACTAGTAAAAATAAATAAATAAATAAAAACCCCAGAAATTAATTCTCATCGTCCATAAACGTGGCCACTTTTGCGCAAACCAATCAATAAGCGCCAATTGCGATTTTTTTTTTACCAAAAATATGAGGAAGAATATAAATCGACCAAAACCGATGAAAAAAAATGCTTTTTTATATTTTTTTTTTTGGATTTGTATTTTAGCAAAAAGTAAGAAATTTGGGTTTTTTTGCAAAATTGTCACTCTTCTTTTGTTTATAGCAGTGATCAGAAATGACGCAGAGGTGATCAAATACCACCAAAAAAAGCTCTATATGTGGGAAAAAAAGGACGCAAACTTCGTTTGGGTACAACGTCGCACGACCACGCAATTGTCAGTTAAAGCGACGCAGTGCCGAATCGCAAAAAGGGCTGTGGTCCTAAAGTGTGAAATCCTTCCGGGGCTGGAGTGGTTAAACATGCACCAATGCACTGAAATATACTGTGTTAAACGTGCAGTAACACACTGCAATATGCTGCAGTAAACCTGCAATAATGCACTGAAATATATTGCAATAAACGTGCCGTAACACAATGCAATATGCTGTGGTAAACCTGCAATAAGGCACTGAAATGTACTGTGTTAAATGTGCAGTAATGCACTGCAATTTACTGCGGTAAACCTGCAGTAACGAACTGAATTGTACTGCGCTAAATGTGCACTAACGCACTTCAAAATACTGCTTTAAACGTGCACCAATGCACTGAAATATACTGCTTTAAACCTGCACTAACACACTGCAATATACTGCAGTAAACCTGCAATAACCCACTGAAATATACTGCGTTAAACATGCACTAATGCACAAAAATATACTGCGGTAAACGTGCACTAACACACTGAAATACAGTGCCTTGCGAAAGTATTCGGCCCCCTTTGAACTTTGCGACCTTTTGCCACATTTCAGGCTTCAAACATAAAGATATAAAACTGTAATTTTTTGTGAATAATCAACAACAAGTGGGACACAATCATGAAGTGGAACGAAATTTATTGGATATTTCAAACTTTTTTAACAAATAAAAAACTGAAAAATTGGGCGTGCAAAATTATTCAGCCCCTTTACTTTCAGTGCAGCAAACTCTCTCCAGAAGTTCAGTGAGGATCTCTGAATGATCCAATGTTGACCTCAATGACTAATGATGATAAATAGAATCCACCTTTATGTAATCAAGTCTTAGTATACTGCACTGTGATAGTCTCAGAGGTCCGTTTAAAGCGCAGAGAGCATCATGAAGAACAAGGAACACACCAGGCAGGTCCGAGATACTGTTGTGGAGAAGTTTTAAGCCAGATTTGGCTACAAAAAGATTTCCCAAGCTTTAAACATCCCAAGGAGCACTGTGCAAGCGATAATATTGAAATGGAAGGAGTATCAGACCACTGCAAATCTACCAAGACCTGGCCGTCCCTCTAAACTTTCAGCTCATACAAGGAGAAGACTGATCAGAGATGCAGCCAAGAGGCCCATGATCACTCTGGATGAACTGCAGAGATCTACAGCTGAGGTGGGAGACTCTGTCCATAGGACAACAATCAGTCGTATACTGCACAAATCTGGCCTTTATGGAAGAGTGGCAAGAAGAAAGCCATTTCTTAAAGATATCCATAAAAAGTGTAGTTTAAAGTTTGCCACAAGCCACCTGGGAGACACACCAAGAGGTGACATGATTAAGCGGTGTCGCGAAACATGTCGTCACGCTGACGGGAGCACTATCCAGTACCTGCATTGCAGACACCAGGAGCGAACGTACCGGTGAGAGCCCTTGCTGTGGCCCCTCCCTGCCTTGGTCTTTGCATACTAGTGAGGCAGACGTCACCTCCATTGCACAGCCTCCATTGCACAGCCCACACCATGTCCAGTGGACACTGTGGCTCGATCTCCTTCCGGATCACGCATCACTATAGCCCAGGGAAATCTCCGGTTCCACCAGGGAGGACTGTCAACCAGCCTGTGTAGCAACGAGCATCCCGGCTCCTTCCCAAGCCTGCCATGGTTTTATATGTAAGTCTTCAATAAACTTTCTACTTTTTTATAGTAACCCAGGCTGGTCCTGTTTTTTACCAATTTCAACATAGACAATATTGCTGTTTTTTACTTTGGTGTTAAAGACTGACAGTGGGCAACACTGCACACAAGCGCCCTTGGGTTCAAATTTCCTTTTATTTTTTGTACTCCCACCCCGGAGCTGAACCTAGGCTGCAAGGTACCTGCAGCAAGTCACTCAGTCCCCTGTGTGTCCACAATTCACAAAATATGATCAGTGCCTAATCTTTTTTCATTTACCAAACATGTGGAAGAAGATGCTCTGGTCAGATGAAACCAAAATCAAACTTTTTGGCAACAATGCAAAACGATATGTTTGGCGTAAAAGCAACACAGCTCATCACCCTGAACACACCATCCCCACTGTCAAACATGGTGGTGGCAGCATCATGGTTTCGGCCTGCTTTTCTTCAGCAGGGACAGGGAAAATGGTTAAAATTGATGGGAAGATGGATGGAGCCAAATACAGGACCATTCTGGAAGGAAACCTGATGGAGTCTGCAAAAGACCTGAGACTGGGACGGAGATTTGTCTTCCAACAAGACAATGATCCAAAACATAAAGCAAAATCTACAATGGAATGGTTTACAAATAAACATATCCAGATGTTAGAATGGCCAAGTCAAAGTCCAGACCTGAATCCAATCGAGAATCTGTGGAAAGAACTGAAAACTGCTGTTCACAAACGCTCTCCATCCAACCTCACTGAGCTCGAGCTGTTTTGCAAGGAGGAATGGGCAAAAATTTCAGTCTCTCGATGTGCAAAACTGATAGAGACTTCCCCAAGCGACTTACAGCTGTAATCACAGCAAAAGGTGGCGCTACAAAGTATTAACTTAAGGGGGCTGAATAATTTTGCACGCCCAATTTTTCAGTTTTTTATTTGTTAAAAATGTTTGGAATATCCAATAAATTTCGTTCCACTTCATGATTGTGTCCCACTTGTTGTTGATTCTTCACAAAAAATTACAGTTTTATATCTTTATGTTTGAAGCCTGAAATGTGGCAAAAGGTCGCAAAGTTCAAAGGGGGCCGAATACTTTCGCAAGGTACTGTATACTGTGTTAACCACTTCAATCCTCTATTTTGGGTTCGGTATTTACAAGTTAAAACCATGTTTTTTGCTATAAAATTACTTAGAACCCCCAAACATTATATATTTTTTTCTAACACCCTAGAGAATAAAATGGCGGTCATTGTAAAACTTTACGGTTTTACAAGTGCAATTTTTTTTTTAAAAATTCACTTTTTTGAGTTAAAAAATGAGACAACAGTAAAGTTAGCCCAATTTTTTCCATATTGTGAAAGATAATGTTACGCCAATTAAATTGATACCCAACATGTCACGCTTCAAAATTACTCCTGCTCGCGGAATGGCGACAAACTTTGCAACATAAAAATCTCCATTGGCGACATTTAAAAATTTCTACAGGTTACCAGTTTTGAGTTTCAGAGGAGATCTAGTGCTAGAATTATTGCTCTCGCTCTAACGATCACGGCAATACCTCACATGCTTTGTTTGAACACCGTTTTCATATGCGGGCGGGACTTACGTATGGGTTTGCTTCTGCGCGCAAGCTCGCAAGGACGGGGCGCTTTAAATTTTTTTTTTTAATTATTTATTTTATTTTTTATGTTTTATTTTTACACTGTCCTTTTAAAAAAAAAAAAAGTGATCACTTTTATTCCTATTACAAGAAATGTAAACATTCCTTGTAATAGAAAAAAGCATGGCAGTGGAAAAAAAAAAGTCCCCTTTAAGAGCTATGGGCGTAAGTGACGCCACTTCCGCCCTGCAATGCTATGGAGCCGAGTGAGCGGCATCTTCCGCTGACTCGGCTTCCAGTGCATGGGGAGAATGGACCTGATCGTCTCCGCTGCTATCGGTGGGTCCGGTAAGCAGCGGAGATGACAGGAAAACAGCGGGAGGGGGGGCACCTCTCCAGCCGCTGATAAAAGTGATCTCACTGCGAAATACCGGGGTTATGGTAGCTATCTGCTACCATGACCCCGGTATTCCACTGAAAGGAGGCCGCCGTCACATGACGGCGCTGATCCGGAAGCGGGTGCACTAACGCACTGCAATAGACTGTGGTAAACCTGCAATAATGCACTGAAATATACTGCATTAAACGTGCAGTAACACATTGCAATGTACTGCGGTAAACCTGCAATAATGCACTGAAATATGCAATGTTAAACGCGCAGTAACGCACGGCAATATACTGTGGTAAATGTGCAATAACACACTGAAATATACTGTGTTAAACGTGCACTAATGCACTGCAATACGCTGGGACCGGGAGAGCCTGGGTAACTCCTTTACCTTCACTCTCCCCAGGAGGATCAGGGTGTCAGGGGATCTGATCACCTGTTGCCGGAAGGTACCTGCCCTGGTCTGGGTAGTGGAGGGCCTATTTAGGAACAGCTGACTGTAAATGATAGGGGTTCCTGCAGCTCCGTCTGTGTCTGGTTCAGATTCTGGTCCTCTCTCGTCTTCTGGCGGAGTATCCATTCCATGGGACTCTCCTGTCTCCCACTCATTCACATCTGGGCTCTCATCAGGGGAGACCATTCTACAAGTCTCTCCAGGGACCCAAACTCGGCTTGCAGTCTGGGGGAATCCCAATCAAGTGGTCTGTCTCTCTGCTCCTCTTCCAGCTCACCAGAGGGCACACTCCCCTCTTGCACTAACTCTGGTGGACGGGAACAGCTATGGGCAGACTTGTGGCTGATGGGGCTGGGGGCTCTAGTTCCTGCTGGACAGTACTTACAGGTCCTAGGTGCCTGGCCGGACCTTCAGTCACAACAGCTCCCTCTTTCCTTCCCTCTTCATCAGAACGCAACTCCTCCCCTCCTTGACGAGGTGGCTCCAGGCCCGCTCCGGCCTTCCGGGACCTCTCAGGCTGTGGCGTCCAACATCCTGACCACAGGCCCACATTGAAGTAGCATGGATCCTGCTGGATGTCCATGCACCGCACGCGTGGCTCGTAGCAATGGGCACACCTTGCCCATGCTTTCACTGCCACTGTTGGCATCTGACATCCTGGGCAGAGCAGACACAGTCTTTCCATTCCATCTACCACCCCAAGGGCGAATCGCCCCCATGCAGACCTAACGACATTCGCTTGTATTTGAAGGACTCCTTGGGGGTAGAGAAGGCCATTTTTTCCTTTGCTAACTCCGTTAGTGGGATCTGCCAGTACCCCTTGGCTAGGTCTAGGGTTGTTATGTACCACGCACCTCCC
Organism: Glandirana rugosa; assembly: GCA_018402905.1. Lineage (NCBI taxonomy): Eukaryota > Metazoa > Chordata > Amphibia > Anura > Ranidae > Glandirana > Glandirana rugosa. The sequence goes on from BLSH010023536.1 coordinate 677,055, forward strand.
AACCTGTCCACAAGTTCGCCAACCCGTGGCATCGGGTATGCGTCAAACTTAGACACTTCATTCAGCTTCCTGAAATCATTACAGAACTGAATAGTGCCATCGGGCTTTGGGACCAACACTATAGGGTTCGACCAGGCGATGTGGGACTCCTCTATCACGTCTAACTCACACATGGTTTTTATTTCTCTCGCCACCGCCTCTTGTCTAGCCTCGGGTATTCGGTAGGGATTTACATTTACACAGACCCCTGGTTCCGTGATTATGTCATGTTGTAGTATAGTGGTCAGTCCAGGTAGGGAAGAGAAAAAGTCTCTATTTTTACTGACAAATTCCTTAACGTCATTTTGTTGCGTCTGTGACAAGGAATCGGTTATGGGGACATCCGGGGTCAGGGGTAAACTGTCCTTTTGGGGAGTGGGCACTGCCAATAAACTCTCTCTGTCCTTCCACAGTTTTAGGAGATTAACATGGTAAATCTGCTCGAGTTTCCTTTTCACAGGCAGGTAAACTTTGTGGTTTACTTCCCCGATTCTTTCCCTAATTTCAAAGGGACACTGCCATTTTGCCAGGAGTTTACTTTCGACCGTGGGGACTAGCACCAGCACTCTTTCCAGGGTTAAAGTTTGGGTTTTGTAAACCCCTCTCTGGGCTTTCTGGTCTTGCTCCATATGCTCTCGTACAAGGGGCAGGACAGCTGTGATTCGATCCTGCATCAAGGAGACTTGCTCTATGACGCTTCTATATGGGGTAACCTCTCCTTCCCATGTCTCATTTGCGACATCTAGCAGCCCCCTGGGATGTCTACCATACAAGTGTTCAGGGATAGGCAAGGATATGGCCTCAGGATAGCGGGTCGCATAGTCCAGGATCACTAGGATGTGCTGGTGTCCCGGGCAGATTTTAATAATGGTCCCATGAGATCCATGCCTATTCACCCAAATGCAGTGGCGGCTGGTGAAGTTTTGGATGGGGAGGCACAAGGCCCCACCCTTCCTTTTTGACCCCTCTTACTTCTCATAAGCCCCACCCCTTATAGAATCCACCCACTCCGCCCCCTGTATTCCACATATTCTGTCAGGAGTATACAGCTTAGCATCACAGGCGGGGTATATATCAGCCAGTACACAGGTATTGCAGCCACAGCCAGTACACAGGTACTGCAGCCAGCCCAGCACACAGGTATCACAGCCAGTACGCAGGTATTGCAGCCACAGCCAGTATACAGGTATTGCAGCCAGCCCAGTACACAGGTATTACAGCCAATACACAGGTAGTGCAGCCACAGCCAGTACACAGGTATTGCAGCCCAGTACACAGGTATTGCAGCCAGCCAGTACACAGGTATTACAGCCCAGCCAGTACACAGGTATTACAGCCCAGCCAGTACACAAGTATTTCAGCCAAGTACACAGGTATTACAGCCCAGCCAGTACACAGGTATTACAGCCAGCACACAGGTATTACAGCCCAGCCAGTATGCAGGTATTGCAGCCCAGTACACAGGCAGTACAGCCAGCCCAGCACACAGGTATCACAGTCAGTACACAGGTATTGCAGCCACAGCCAGTACACAGGTATTGCAGTTCAGTACACAGGTATTGCAGCCAGCCAGTACACAGGTATTACAGCCCAGCCAGTACACAGGTATTACAGCCCAGCCAGTACACAGGTATTGCAGCCCAGTACACAGGTATTACAGTCCAGCCAGTACACAGATATTACAGCCCAGCCAGTACACAGGTATTGCTGCCCACTACACAGGTATTACAGCCCAGCCAGTACACAGGTATTACAGCCCAGCCAGTACACAGGTATTGCAACTCAGTACACAGGTATTGCAGCCCAGTACACAGGTATTACAGCCAGCCAGTACACAGGTATTATAGCCCAGCCAGTACACAGGTATTACAGCCCAGCCAGTACATAGGTATTACAGCCAATACACAGGTAGTGCGACATCTAGCAGCCCCCTGGGATGTCTACCATACAAGAGTTCAAAGGGGGAATACCCCATAGACGCCTGCGAAACCTCTCGTATGGCAAACATGAGGTACAGCAGCAAATATCCCAATTTCGGCCCATCTTTATCCACCACCTTTTTTAGCATACTCTTGAGGGTCTTGTTAAACCTTTCTACCAGACCAAAACAGAGGTACTGAAATGGGAGATTTTGTACAACTTGCACAATTCTCTGGTCACTCTGGACATGAACGGGGTACCCTGATCCATCAAGATTTCTTTAGGGATCCCCACCCGACTAAACACCTGGACCAGTTTCTTGGCGATAGTCTTAGCGGAGGTATTCCGCAAGGGTATGGCCTCAGGATAGCGGGTCACATAGTCCAGGATCACCAGGATGTGCTGGTGTCCCAGGCAGATTTTACTACTGGTCCCATGAGATCCATGCCTATTCGCTCAAATGCAATGTTTTTGGATGGGGAGGTGCGAGGCCCCACCCTTCCTTTTTGACCCCTCTTACTTCTCATAAGCCCCACCCCTTATAGAATCCACCCACTCCGCCTCCTGTATTCCACATATTGTGTCAGGAGTATACAGCTCAGCATCACAGGTGGGGTATATATCAGCCAGTACACAGGTATTGCAGCCACAGCCAGTACACAGGTACTGCAGCCAGCCCAGCACACAGGTATCATAGCCAGTATGCAGGTATTGCAGCCACAGACAGTATACAGGTATTTCAGCCAGCCCAGTACACAGGTATTACAGCCAATACACAGGTAGTGCAGCCACAGCCAGTACACAGGTATTGCAGCCCAGTACACAGGTATTGCAGCCAGCCAGTACACAGTTATTACAGCCCAGCCAGTACACAGGTATTACAGCCCAGCCAGTATACAGGCTTTGCAGCCCAGTACACAGGTATTACAGTCAGCCAGTACACAGGTATTACAGCCCAGCCAGTACACAGGTATTACAGCCCAGCCAGTACACAGGTATTTGAGCCCAGTACACAGGTATTACAGCCCAGCCAGTACACAGGTATTACAGGCAGTACACGGGTATTACAGCACAGCCAGTATACAGGTATTGCAGCCCAGTATACAGGCATTACAGCCAGCCCAGTACACAGGTATTACAGCCAGTAGACAGGTATTGCAGCCACAGCCAGTACACAGGTATTGCAGACAGCCAGTACACAGGTATTGCAGCCAGCCAGTACCCAGGAATTGCAACCAGCCAGTACACAGGTATTATGGCCCAGCCAGTACACAGGTATTGCTGCCCACTACACAGGTATTACAGCCCAGCCAGTATACAGGTATTGCAGCCCAGTACACAGGCATTACACCCAGCCCAGCACACAGGTATCACAACCAGTACATGGGTATTGCAGCCACAGCCAGTATACAGGTATTGCAACCAGCCCAGTACACAGATATTACAGCCAGTACACAGGTATTGCAGCCACAGCCAGTACACAGGTATTGCAGCCCAGTACACAGGTATTGCAGGCAGCCAGTACACAGGTATTGCAGCCAGCCAGTACACAGGTACTATAGCCCAGCCAGTACACGGGTATTGCTGCCCACTACACAGGTATTACAGCCCAGCCAGTACACAGGTATTACAGCTCAGTACACAGGTATTGCAGCCCAGTACACAGGTATTACAGCCCGGCCAGTACACAGGTATTACAGCCAGTACACAGGTATTGCAGCCCAGCCAGCACACAGGTATTACAGCCCATCCAGTACACAGGTATTGCAGCCCAGTACACAGGTATTACAGCCAAGCCAGTACACAGGTATTGCAGTCCAGTACACAGGTATTACAGCCCAGCCAGTACACAGGTATTACAGCCTAGCCATTACACAGGTATTACAGCCCAGCCAGTACACAGGTATTGCAGCCCAGTACACAGGTATTACAGCCCAGCCAGGGCACAGGTATTACAGCCCAGCCAGCACACAGGTATTACAGTCCAGCCAGCACACAGGTATTACACAGCCAGTACACAGGTATTACACAGCCCAGTACACAGGTATTACACAGCCCAGCCCAGTTCACAGGTATTACACAGCCCATCCCAGTACACAGGTATTACACAGCCTAGTACACAGGTATTGCACAGCCCAGTACACAGGTATTACAAAGCCCAGTACACAGATATTACAGCCCAGTACACAGGTATTACACAGCCCAGTACACAGGTATTACATCCCAGCCCAGTACACAGGTATTACACAGCCAGCACACAGGTATTACCCAGCCCAGTACACCGCTATTACACAGTCCAATACACAGGTATTACACAGCTAGTACACAGGCATTACACAGCCTAGTACACAGATATTACACAGCCAGCACACAGGTATTACACAGCCCAGTACACAGGCATTACACAGCCATGTACACAGGTATTACACAGCCCAGTACACAGGTAGTACACAGCCTAGTACACAGGTATTACAGCCCAGTACACAGGTATTACGCAGCCCAGTACACAGGTATTATATCCCAGCCCAGTACACAGGTATTAGACAGCCAGCACACAGGTATTACGCAGCCAGTGCACAGGTATTACACAGACAGTACACAGGTATTACACAGCCAGTACACAGGTATTAAACAGCCAGCACACAGGTATTACACAGCCCAGTACACAGCTATTACAAAGCCCAGTACACAGATATTACACAGCCAGTACACAGGTATTACACAGCCAGCACACAGGCATTACACAGCCCAGTACACAGGTATTACACAGCCCAGCACACAGGCATTACACAGCCTAGTACACAGGTATTACAGCCCAGCCAGTACACAGCAGTTAAAACTTACCTCAGGGGACTCGTCGTTAGGCCTCTCTCTCTCTCCCTCGGTCTGTGGGAATCACATGCGTGCGCCAGCACCAGCGCTTCTGCCAGTCCCGCCTTTACCAATCAGTCACTGTCTGGAGGACAGTGACTGAGGCCAGAGGCAATCAGTGTATAGATGTGCGCTTTGCTGGCGCACATCTATACACTTTAATGACTGACCAATGGGCTTCGGGAATTGCTGTCAGCTGACAGCAAATCTCCCAAAAAAGCCATGACCCGGCAGCTCATATTTTTTTTGGGGGGAAATTAGCGTGGGAATCAGTGGGAGGGAGGGCGGCGCACTAGCACCCTCTATGGAGGAGCCGCCGCTGCTTAAATGGCACTTCAGTTATGGGAAGTGGGACAAGGGGACTACAAAAATGGGGTGACAGTGCCGTCATTTGACACTCAGGGCATGACTCACAATATTCTTTGACGTCTGCATACAACCCAGGCCAGAAGAAACTCTGGGATATTCTCTCCCTGGTTTTCTCCATACCTAGATTGCCCCCCCCCCCCATTAAATGGCCAGGGCCAGATCTAGCACTATCCGGCGGAAGGGTTTGGGAACCACTAGCTGTTCCAGTTCACCCTCCCCGTGTTTCACCACCTGATACAACAAATCATTTTTAAGCTCCATGCAGGGAAAAGACACCCCCCAAGTATGGTCCACAGGTTCCCCATCCATCAGCTTCATGTTTTCTCTGGCTCTGAGGAGAGTGAAATCCCATAGTTGCTCTGTACAGAAGTCCTCTCTCCGGACCTCTAAGTCAAGGACTACATTCGATTCACTCTACCCATCAGGGACAGAGACATGGTCTGGGTCATTAGCCACCTGCTGGAAGCTATCTTCCTGCTCCTCCAGCTCCCCAGCCATTACAGGAAAAGGAAGAGGGTCTCCTTCCTCGGTCCTGCCACCAATCTCTCCTTCCGTTTGGCAAAAAGGGTCTGGTCAGAACTCCATGCCTCCTCAGCAGGGGGAGCTCTTTCCTGCAGGCTCTCTGTGCCTTCCCACAACCTCCAAAAATGGGGAAAATCCCTCTCCACTAGGGCTTCATGAAGCAGGGAAGGTACCACTCCCACTAAATGGGTCACTCTGCTGCAAGGGGTGTCAATCTCGACCAGTGCCGTCTGGTAGTCACTAGAGTTGAGTGAGCCTGAACTGCAAAGTTCGGGTCCGTACCGAACTTTTGGGTGTCCGGGACCCGGACCCGAACACAGACTTTTCGAAAAAAGTCTGGGTTCGGGTCCGGGGTTCTAGTATTTTATTCCACGTGTTGAAAAGCTGCCAAGGGCAGCCAATCAACAAGTGTTTCACTGGTTTTCCCTAGAAGCCATCACAGCCATGCCTACTAATGGCTTGGCTGTGATTGGCCAGTGCACTATGTGACCCAGCCTCTATATGGGTCTGGAGTCACCGTGTTGCATGTCATATGCTCTCAGGATAGTTTAGGGAGAGGATGCTGCTGGCTCTGTGAGGGACAGATTGCAGAACATCTCATCCTGCATTACTGAACGATCTGATTGTGGACTAGGGAGAGATTCTAGTAATGGTGCTTTGAGGGACAGATTGCACACCTCATCCTGCTGTACAGAACGATCTGACTGGACTAGGTAGAGTCTGTTGCTTTAAGGGAAAGATTATTCTTCTAAAATCATCATATGTTGAACTACTACTAAAATCTTCTTATTAGAAAGGGAATTTCGTTGT
>BLSH010023536.1:685603-697341 GCA_018402905.1 Glandirana rugosa
GTGTATAAGAGACAGTTCCCACACACTTTGAAGATGATTTTAGAATACTAATATGGCTCTATGCCCCTGCAATAGGCTTTTCCCATACACTTTGAAGATGATTTTAGAACACTAATATGGCTCTATGCGGCTGAAAAAGGCTTTTCCCACACACTGTGAAGATGATTTTAGAACACTAATATGGCTCTATGCGGCTGAAACATGCTTTTCCCACACACTTTGAAGATGATTTTAGAACACTAATATGGCTCTATGTGGCTGAAACAGGCTTTTCCCACACACTTTGAAGATGATTTTAGAATACTAATATGGCTCTATGCCCCTGCAATAGGCTTTTCCCATACACTTTGAAGATGATTTTAGAACACTAATATGGCTCTATGCGGCTGAAAAAGGCTTTTCCCACACACTGTGAAGATGATTTTAGAACACTAATATGGCTCTATGCGGCTGAAACATGCTTTTCCCACACACTTTGAAGATGATTTTAGAACACTAATATGGCTCTATGCGGCTGAAACAGGCTTTTCCCACACACTGTGAAGATGTTTTTAGAACACTAATATGGCTCTATGCCCCTGCAATAGGCTTTTCCCATACACTTTGAAGATGATTTTAGAACACTAATATGGCTCTATGTGGCTGAAACAAGCTTTTCCCACACACTTTGAAGATGATTTTAGAATACTAATATGGCTCTATGCCCCTGCATTAGGCTTTTCCCATACACTTTGAAGATGATTTTAGAACGCTAATATGGCTCTATGCGGCTGAAACAGGCTTTTCCCACACACTTTGAAGATGATTTTAGAACACTAATATGGCTCTATGCGGCTGAAACAGGCTTTTCCCACACACTTTGAAGATGATTTTAGAACACTAATATGGCTCTATGCTGCTGCAATAGGCTTTTCCCACACACTTTGAAGATGATTTTAGAACAGTAATATGGCTCAATGCCCCTGCAATAGGCTTTTCCCACACACTTTGAAGATGATTTTAGAACAATAATATGGCTCTATGCCCCTGCAATAGACTTTTCCCACACACTTTGAAGATGATTTTAGAACAATATTCTTTCCCTTAAAGCAAAAGCTGGAGGCTTTCCCTGTACAACTTCGAGATGATTTTAGAATCTAAAATCATCTCCTAGTTCTATAGGGAGAGGTTCCTACTGTTGCTTAAAGGGACAGATTATTTTCTTGCACAAAATTAAAAAGTGCATCTACATTGCTGGTTTAAAAAAAAAAAATCCAAAAATAAAAGAAACAGTGTTGGCTACCTCCTCCTCCACCGCCACTTTCACCGCCTCCTCAACCTCCAACTCCACATCCACCTCCATTTTTGATTTTTATATGTGATTTTAGCTTAAAAATTATTTTAAGTTATTCCCCTATCCCCATTTCTTTGTAGGGCACTTGTGCAACTCTTACCCCCATTTTCCTTCCTTTTGCAGTCCTTCCTAGGACTTTCCAGGACTTTGGTACAGCCATTTTTGTGCCTAAAAGTCCGGGTCCCCATTGATTTCAATGGGGTTCAGGGTCCGGGTCAAAGTTCGGGTCAAGTCCGGACCCAAACCCAGACTTTGTCCCGAAGTTCGGCCGAACCTGCAGAACCCGAACTTCTAGAGGTTCGATCAACTCTAGTAGTCACGAGTGTCCCCATGGATGCAAATGACCCCTACAGTGCTAGGGTGTAACCTTGACGGATTTACACAGCTGCTGTTGACCAACTTTATCACACTACCAGAGTCAAGCAGCACAGTGACGGGTTTCCCATCAATAGCAATCACACACATTTGCTTCTCCATGCGACTTGAGCATGATGCTGTACATGCAAACTGTGAAAAAAGAGAAATACGTCTTTTCATATAAGCATTATCACATTGCGTGGGTTCATCATTCAGGGGACAATTGGCAGCAATATGTCCCAATGCATGGCATCGGTAGCACTGTATGTGTTCTATACTGAGTCCTCTCAAGGGTCCCCAAGACCTTCTTGGCCTCTTTGGCCAGTCTCCTAGAGCCCATAGTCTCTTTAGCCATAGCAGTCTTATCAAACTTCCCCATGGCCTTGACCCCTGGAACAGTCTTACCGGGTCTGCCGGGTGATATTTCACCCCTAGATACATTGAAGTGGGGTGCAGATGGGTGTAAGAAGTCCTCCGCAGCAGTGTATCTCTCCACAAGGTCCACCAATTGGTTGGCAGTTTTGGGGTCCCCATGACTGACCCGCTTCCTCAAAGCAGCAGGGAACGGAAGCAGATACCGGTCCATGACCACACGCTCCACAATTTGGGGGCCTGGCAAGGTCTCAGGTTGAAACCACTTCCTTGTGAGATATATCAGGTTGAACATTTGCGAGCGGGGTGGCTTGTCCATGCAGTAGGACCACTGATGCACCCGTTGAGCCCAGACGGCCATGGTGACCCCCAGGCGTGCGAGTATCTCCATTTTTAGAGTCTCATAGTCCTGGGCCTTTACTGGTTCCAAATCAAAGTAGGCCTTTTGGGATTCACTTGTCAAGAAAGGCACCAACAGTCCCGCCCACTGCCCTTTTGGCCATCCTTTGCGATCAGTGACTCTTTCAAAGGTTGTGAGGTACGCCTCCACGTCATTTGCAGGTGTCATCTTTTGCAGGTGGTAGCTGGCACATACCATCTTTTGTTCCGCTGGCACAGGACTGGCGGACCCCTTCTTTAATTCCACCAGTGCCTCAGCAAACTCGCGGTTCATCTCCTGTTGAGCCGCTTGTTTGGCTGGGGCGGCCTCTGCTACTTGGCGGTTGATTTCCCGCTGCTGGCGATTGCACTCTTGTTAGGCCACAATGGCCTGTAACAGATACAGGTTGAGTCCACCACGTGTGGGAAATTAGCTTGTGGGGATCACATTTCAGATGCAAACATTCAACATGGAGGACAGTTTCTTAAAAATCTGGCGGCTTGCCAGATTTATTATTTCAGGTTTGCAAGTTCAAAACACAAACAAAAATGGAAAACAAAACCTCGCCGTCTGGCATTAAACTAAACAAGCAGGTTCCTCTCTATACAGTGTGGGGCTGTCCCCAACACCAACAAAACATAAGCACAGTGCAAACCTTGTTCTTAAAGTCCAAATTTGCACACAGAGCTCTTTCAGCTTTCTCCCTCTGAGAGCTCTCCTCTGTTCTCTTCCTGGTCATTAAATGCAGGTGGAGAGGGGTTTGAGTGCACCAGAAAGACCGGGCCGGAACCAGCTCTGCCACGGTGGCCGGCAAAACCCGAGTCGAGGCGACAAGTATCGCCCGTCCTTTGTGCTGCCTTGCATAACTTCAAATACATACATTTTTGCCCTTATGTAGTTGTAGCCATGTCCTTGACCCCTAGAGGCCAATGGTGACCTCCAGAGTGAGGGAAAGCTGACATCCACCCTCACAGTGTGGGTTATTAGGCCTGGTGGGTGTGGATAGGTAGAATGAGTTGGGCACCACACACTTTGATGATGCAGAACAAAAGGGATTTCTTTTCTTTTGAAGAACTAAGGAGAGGTGGTTAAGGCCAGGACACCCTTTGAGCTGATGCAAATGCACTTAACAGACTCAGAGACACACAAAAATAGAACAGTATGGTAGCTGTATAGTCCCACAGGCCTTAGAGCTGAATTGTGCCTGACAAGGGCTATTTCCTTTGGTGACTGAATTTGTAACTTTGACTTCAACACAGATCTGTACACATACCAAACTTGGTATCCCCGTTGTGCAGACCTTGTCTCAATCTCACAGCCTCCCACTGCAGCTTCTTCAACTTAAATCCCAGTCTCTTTAAAGGCTCTTTGGACTCCCACTGCCACTGGGTCCCTTGAGCTTCACACAACCAACAGCTGTGTCTTCCAAGTGCCACCCACACTGTCCTCCTGGGTCTCTTACTCGGCTCTTCAGCTAACCTAACTCTCTTGAAAGCGTCACCCCTGCTATCTTGCTGGGTTCCTAGCTTGACTCCATTCAGACTTTCTCAACTTATTTCCCGTCCCCCATTTAGTGAAAAAGGCTGCTCTGGTCATGGGCGTCCGCAGAAATTTTTTTAGGGGGGGGCATCATTTTAAGGTCACCCATGCTATGCCGCTTTTTGATATCACATTATCGCGGTCAGAGACTGCAGACATAGTACAGGAGATGGTCAGAGACTGCAGACATGGTACAGGAGACGGTCAGAGACTGCAGATATATTACAGGAGATGGTCAGAGATTGCAGACATAGTACAGGAGATGGTCAGAGACTGCGGACATAGTACAGGAGATGGTCAGAGACTGCGGACATAGAACAGGAGATGGTCAAAGACTGCAGACATTGTACAAGAGATGGTCAGAGACTGCAGACATTGTACAGGAGATGGTCAGAGACTGCAGACATACTACAGGAGACGGTCAAAGACTACAGACATACTACAGGAGATGGTCAGAGACTACAGACATAGACAAGGAGATGGTCAGAGCCTGCAGACATAGTACAGGAGATGGTCAGAGACTGCAGACATAGTACAGGAGATGGTCTGAGACTGTGGACATGGCACACGAGATGATCAGAGACTTCATACATAGCCCCAGAGGATAAGGACCTAGTGGGCAACCCCCAATCCGATCCCTGATTCCAGGGGGGGGCAATCCCCCCCCTTGCCCCTACCTGCAGACACCCATGGCTCTGGTACTGGCTGCTCTCAGACTCTGAACTCTGGCCTCTGATAATAGGAGTGATGTCTCTTGAGTGCGACAGTTTCCCCTTTACCTCTGACCCTGGTTCACACTTTGCCTCTGGAGAAAGGAATAGTTGTCCTTCATTAGCAACTCTGTCCCTTTCACCTCATACAAAGAGGGGTTCTCCGGCCGGCAGATCCCGTGCAACTTGGTTAGGCTTCCGAAATAAAGCCCCAACCCTACACTGCTTCTTCTTGTCCTGGGTAGGCCTCAGACAGCCTAGCAACCAGGGGGCTCCCTGATAGGCCTCAGGCTTCTGGCCTAGCAGCCGATAGCTTTCAACACACGTTCACCCAGACAGCCGTCTAGGTGGCACAAAACCCCCGGTCACCTGACTCCTCCCAAATAAATAGGCTCTCCCAGCAGGCCATGGCGCCCAAGAAAACCCCTGCCAATTGGCTGGAACAACCTATCCACTCATTTTCCAAGTTCACATGCACCTTGTCAGTCCAATGCTATGAGTGGCAGTTCTACCCAGAGGCAGAGGAGGGAAGTGCATCAAACTCATAGTTAGGAAACGAATCAGGAGACCTCCTAACAATTAGCTGGGCTAGTTACCACCTGGCAAACTAGATTTAACAGCATCCCTTTTCAAGACCAGGATGCCACATAGTCATTTATTAAAATGGATTAAAATCAATAAAAAAATGCATTAAAAAGCGAAACAGATGGGAATGAAAAAGGGCTTACAGTATCTCACAAAAGTGAGTACACCCTTCACATTTTTGTAACTATTTTATTATATCTTTTCATGTGGCAACACTGAAGAAATAACACTTTGCTACAATGTAAAGTAGTGAGTGTACAGCTTGTATAACAGTGTAAATTTGCTCTCCCCTCAAAATAACTCAAGACACAGCCTTAATGTCTAAACCGCTGGCAGCAAAAGTGAGTACACCCCTAAGTGAGTCCAAATTGGGCCCTAAGTGTCAATATTTTGTGTGGCCACCATTATTTTCCAGCACTGCCTTAACCCCCTTGGGCATGGAGTTCACCAGAGCTTCACAGGTTGCCAAAGGAGTCCTCTTCCTCTCCTCCATGACGACAACACAGAGCTGGTGGATGTTGGAGACCTTGCGCTCCTCCACCTTCCGTTTGAGGATGTCCCGCAGATGCTCAATAGGGTGTAAGTCTGGAGATATGCTTGGCCAGTCCATCACCTTTACCCTCAGCTTCTTTAGCAAGGCAGTGGTCGTCTTGGAGGTGTGTTTGGGGTCGTTTTTATGTTGGAATACTGCCCTGTAGCCCAGTCTCCGAAGGGAGGGGATCATGCCCTGCTTCAGTATATCACAGTACATATTGGCATTCATGGTTCCCTCAATGAACTGTAGCTCCCCAGTGCTGGCAGCACTCATGCAGCCCCAGACCATGACACTCCCACCACCATGCTTGACTGTCGAAAAGACACACTTGTCTTTGTACTCTTGACCTGGTTGCCGCCACAAACACTTGACACAATCTGAACCAAATATTTAAATTTATCTTGGTCTCATAAAGCCTTGTACAACGGTTGTATGAAAACGGTTGTACAACAGCTCGTTGTACGATCATCCGGCCGCTAGTACGCATGATTAGAACAGGCAACGTGCGATGGCCGTACAACAGGAGTTGGATGAGCAGACTAGAAAACTTTTGTTGTACAACAAGCGGTCGTACGACTGTAGTACCGCGTGTACAGAGAAGTTGGTCCAACAAGTTGTACGTGCAAAACACGCATGCTCAGAATTCAGGAACGCCTGGAAGTGTCCGTTCATGTAAACCTACATTCCTAATTCACAAATCACATTCACCTGAACTTCCTCTTTATACGCTCGTAACACGTCACCACGTTAGCCTTGGTCGCTTAGTGTATGTGAGACACAACAGTCAACATATGATTTTGGACGTCCGGTCGTATGACCGTTGCATTGTGTGTACGAGGCTTTAGACTACAGGACATGGTTCCAGTAATCCATATCCTTAGTTTGCTTGTCTTCAGCAAACTGTTTACGGGCATTCTTGTGCATCATCTTTAGAAGCGGCTGCAGCTCAGTTTCAGGGTCTTGGCAATTTTCTTGTAGCTTAGGCCATCTTTATGTAGAGCAACAATTCTTTTTTTCAGATCCTCAGAGAGTTCTTTGCCATGAGGTGCCATGTTGAACTTCCAGTGACCAGTATGAGAGAGTGAGAGCGATTACACAAAATTTAACACAACTGCTCCCCATTCACACCTGAGACCTTGTAACACTAACGAGTCACATGACACCGGGCAGGGAAAATGGCTAATTGGGCCCAATTTGGACATTTTCACTTAGGGGTGTACTCACTTCTGTTGCCAGTGGTTTAGACATTAATTGCTGTGTGTTGAGTTATTTTGAGGGGACAGCAAATTTACACTGTTGTACAAGCTGTACACTCACTACTTTACATTGTAGCAAAGTGTCATTTCTTCAGTGTTGTCACATGAAAAGATATAAAATATTTCCAAAAATGTGAAGGGTGTACTCACTTTTGTGAGATACTGTATATATACATATACATATACACACACTTTTTTTTTTTGAATGATGAGAATTTTTTATGCCTATCTTTTAACAAGATGTGTGACATGCTTTTGATTTCCTGCTATGCACTTCTATATTTACAAGTGCTTGAAAACACATTTTATTTTCATTTCATATATATGATGTTAATTATTTCAGTCTATCTCAATACCGTATGCAAAATAAATCGTGCTAAGATGCAGCCATGATGTTTATTCAATCATGTAGGCTAAAGAAAGCTCATAAAATGCCAAGGGAATGCCGCCAAAGAAAACATTTTCTCCAAATTATTCAGGGTGGTGATGTATAGCAACACGCATGAATAATTCATTTTATATCCCACTGAACCTTTACAGGTGGCTATTTGTCGGCTCTGTTCAACCACATGATTATAGGTTGTCACTGACTAGTGACTACTTACAACTGATTAAGGAAATTGTGGCATTAATGTTGTAATGTCAGGAAATGAAGCTAACAGTTTAGAGCAGTAATCAGGGCCGGCTCTACCAATAGGCGGAGTAGGCGGCCGCCTAGGGCGCACTGCCGCCTAGGGGCGCCTGGCCACTGTTGATCTGTCCCTGGCTGCTCTGCATTGATTCATGTAAAAACTGACACTGTCTGACTGAGATAATGAGATTGTATTATCACATTCCATTTGCAAATGTATATAGAAATAGTTACTGATCTGCCACCAAATACCCCCCTGCCCTCCCCCCCTGGTGAGGCTGTATTTGATGGGCACAGGTGAAGCTGTATTTGATGGGCACCGGTGAAGCTGTATTTGATGGGCACAGGTGAAGCTGTATTTGATGGGCACAGGTGAGGCTGTATTGATTGGCGCTGGTTAAGCTGTATATGATGGGCAGAGGTGAGGCTGTATTGATTGGCGCTGGTGAAGCTGTATTTGATGGGCACAGGTGAGGCTGTATTGATTGGCGCTGATGAAGCTGTATTTGATGGGCACAGGTGAGGCTGTATTGATTGGTGCTGGTGAAGTTGTATTTGATGGGCACAGGTGAGGCTGTATTGATTAGCGCTGGGGGTGGAGTCAGGGGTGGAGCCAAGGGGGGGCGGCAAAATTAGGCTTCGCCTAGGGTGTCAAAAATCCTTGCACCAGCCCTGGCAGTAATGGTGAACCTTGGCTCCCCAGATGTTTTGGAACTACATTTTACATAATGCTCATGCACTCTGCAGTGTAGTTGAGCATCATGGGAAATGTTGTTCCAAAACATCTGGAGTGCCAAGGTTCCCCATCACTGGAGCAACAAGTTAGAACATGTCAAATATTGTGACCTGCAAAAGAAGAAGAATTATATTCGCCTGTCCTGGCTGCCATCCTACAATCTTCGCTGTCTTCTGGGTGTATCAGATCCCTGTTGCACGCTATGGTTCCATCCACTGGCCCTGCATTAGTAGGGGACACAGGAGTCAAAGGATGGAACCACAGCATGCTGCGGGGAGAGCAGACATTAAACACTTCCAAAACTGTAGAACGTGACTTAACAGAGCAACGATTGAAGGAATAGGCAGAGGGGCAAGTGAGTATAAACCTTTTTCTTTTGCGGGTTGTGATTTTTTTTTTACATGTTTTCAAAATTCAGTACTTTAACCACTTCAACCCCGGGAGATTTTAACCCCTTAATGACCAGTCCATTTCTTGCGACCCAGCACTGCGTTACTTCAACTGACAATTGCACGGTCGTGCGACGCTGTACCCAAATAAAATGTATGTCCTTTTTTTCCCCACAAATTGAGCTTTCTTTTGGTGGTATTTGATAACCTCTATTTTTTTATGCGATATAAAGAAAGAAAGAGTGACGCTTTTGAAAAGAAAACAATATTTTTTACTTTCTGCTATAAAACATATCCACTAAAAAAATGTAAAAAATCGAATTTCTTCATCAGTTTAGGCCAATATGTATTCTGCTACATGTTTTTGGTAAAAGAAATCCCAATAAGCGTATATTGATTGGTTTTCGCAAAACTTATAGCATCTACAAAATAGGGGATATTTTTATGTCATTTTTATTTTTTACATTTTTTTTACTAGTAATGGCAGCGATCAGCGATTTTTAGTGGGACTGCGACATTGCGGCGGACTAATCTGATACCTAACCAATACTTTTTTGGGAACCAGTGACATTATTACAGTGCTAAAAATATGCACTGTTACTGTACTAATGACACTGGTGGGGAAAGGGTTAACACCAGGGGCGATCAAAATGTTAAGTGTATCCCTATAAGGTGCTTTCTAACTGTGTGGTGATGGATTAAATGGGAGAAAACAAAGATCCATATTCCTGCTTAGCAGGAACAGAAGATCTCTATGTCCTCCCCAGTCAGAACGGAGATCTACCTTGTTTGCATAGGCAGATTGCCATTCTGCCTCTCTTGGGAAGAGCAGCTGCTTGGTGCAGAACCTGGAAGCAAGTGGAGATCATTGGATTAGCGGTGTCTATTTCAGTGATTTCCAGTTTCCAGGGGCATTGGCCCGATGCAGCTTATATTTACATTGGTCCAAGCTGAATCTTGGTGCATTCTTTCTAGCTCTGTGCAGTAATCCAATATGAAATGTTACCACTGTCCTGTAATAAAGACTGGTCATTGCTGCTCTCCCTCCTTGTGCAGGGTGACTGGTCTTGTCTCCAGCCCCTCCTGTAGTGTTCTGCAGGCAGCACGCAGTGGGTGGGGTCTGCTGGGCCCCTCCCACAGTTCTGCGCTCTGTACAGGCTATGCGCAGCATAGTGAAAATGACACTGCTACATTTAAAAGGTAATAACTGGGTTTAAAGGGCATTTGGTGCACACAATATATATGCAGTGGGTATAGAAAAGAGTCACCCCCTTTAAAATAATCACATTTGCCTTGTCACCCATAGTTGATTGTTTGCTTCAGGGACTGAAATGCTCCATGAAAGCTCTTTTCATGCTGAGCTAATCAAAATGTCCACAGCTGATCACAAGTAAAAGTCAAATGGCTTTTGTGTGTCGTTGAGAACGTGGTTAGCTACACCTGATTCATCCTAAATCATTTTTAGGAGGGGGTGATCATTTTTCCAACTGTTTTTGAATTTTTTAATTTTTTCACGCCATGTTGGTGTTACATCTTTCACTTGGATGTTATACGTTGCACTGAGTAAATACAGCTGGATAAAACAAAACCGTGTCTGTCTTCATTTCAACAATATGTAATTATTGTAAGGGGAGGGGGGTTATTTTCTATACCCACTGTACATATGGTACATAGGGGTTGTACTGTGGGATGCAGCTTTATAAATCTCAGGACTGGATGGACAGAAATACAAAGCCTTTGGCAGATAAAATAGCTCTGATCTGATGCTGATCACATGGCTTTGTTGGTAAACTAAGCCATGTAACAGCGCCGGGGTGCCACAGCTAGACACATTGGGGTTGATTTACTAAGACTGGAGAGTGCAAAATCTGGTGCAGCTCTGCATAGAAACCAATCAGCTTCCAGTTCTTTTGTCAAAGCTTAATTGAACAAGCTGAAATTAGAAGCTGATTGGCTGCCATGCACTGCTGCACCAGATTCTGAGAGCTCCAGTTTTAGTAAATCTCCCCCGGTGAGGCTAACTGACTAAAGGCAAATAGGCTGTGGAATTTGAAATGGAATTTTCACTTAGCTAAGTGAATGTGGTGAAAACTCACTTTGCAAAGAATACCGAATCATGTGCAAAAAAAATAAACAATGTTTGCTTCCATGTGATTAGATGATGGAAATCAGCAGAGCACCTCATTCACAAGCTAGGCTAAATTACCTTGCATAGTCAACAGCCTATTTGCCTTTTGTAAATCAACCCCAGTATGTGCTCCTAGCATTTAAGGGGATCTTAATAATAAAATAATAATAATAATAATAATAATTTCAGCAGTGTCAATTTCAAGAAGTTTCAGAGAATGCAGAAATGATTATTCCATGGTCAAATCAAGTCTGCTGAAAATGCCCGCTTACCCCTAATAAATGTATAATTATTAAAATAGATCTAAACATTGCAAGCCAACTAAAAAGGAAGGATTGACAAATAGAAATGGGGTTCAAGAGTTGGGGGCCATGCTGTGATGGACAATATAAAGCTGAAATATAATAAATACACATAAGACATTCCATATAAAATGTTATGTTCCTTTGAACAACACATAATCCCTACAGATGGAACATTAATCTAAATAATATAAAGTCGAAATATAACAGGTAGTGTCGTACCGGGGGTTGAGAACTTGGGGTAAAGATAAACAGTTAGGAAGGAAAAATCAACCGAACGTTACAAATCTAGATAAAATTATTAATATGTAAATAATCCCCATTCGCCCGTAAAAGTCGTCTGAACTAAACTGGTACCTTATTAGTAAAGACGTAAGAGACTTTGAAGAACTTTAACTGTGACGACTTTAATAATAATAATAATAATAATAAAATAATAATTCTAGGGGAATTTACGATCCTCGTGTATGACCCCAACTAAATGTT
>BLSH010023536.1:703006-713352 GCA_018402905.1 Glandirana rugosa
AAATATATAATTTATTGGCCCCTTCCTTTCCTGAAAGAACACAGTGATCAGTACCAATAACTCCTGTGTCCATTCATCATTGAAGCATAGTAAACTGTCGCTTCCAACTCATTCATCTTTGCAACTGAGGCTGCAAAGAAAGGGACTGATAAATCTATGGCTGGAGGGGCCCTGTCAGGTAGAATGTATGGGGCCTGATGATTTCTAACAGCAGTCCTGTATACATGCATGTGCAATAATATCCAGCCCACTTCTCTCTGGTCAGTTTGGTATTCCAAGATCCCAGGGTACTTTGTAGTAAGGTCTCCCACTCACCAGGGTATTCTTATTCACCTAGATCATCCTCCTCAGTAATGGGAATTGCATACCTCCCAACTGTCCCTGATTTTGAGGGACGGTCCCTGATTTGCAGCAAAGTCCCTCTGTCCCTCTTTCCTCCTCATTTGTCCCTCATTTTGGTCTGATCTGTATAGTTGTATATAAAATGCACTTTTTAGCTATCAAAAAGTGTTTCACAGTGCTAAACCTCTCATTCAATCTCTAAATCGCTGCATTTGTAAATTCCATAAGCCAATATAAAGGAATAGTAGTGGTAAAAAAAGCACTTGTGGGTTTAACTAATCATTTTTTGTTGTACAATTCTCCTGTAAGGGGGTGTGTCCTATACCTCCATACCTTTGTTGATAGGTGTCCCTCGTTCCAATCTCAGAAAGTTGGGAGGTATGGGGTTGTGGACCCTTTAAGAACATATGGTCCGTATACTGGGGTGCACTCATACAGTCAGGTCCATAAATATTAGGACATCGACACAATTCTATGAAGCCTGCAATGGACCTGATGACTTCAGGAACAGTCCACCACTTAAGACTGCTGGAGGACTTCCGGTTCCGGCGCTCCATGGACTAGCCGCTCATCATAGCAGCTCCCGCGGCGCAACCTCGAATAAGCCTATAAAGCCGACATAGACCCCCGGACTTCACCTCCCCGTAAACCGGAGGCATCCCAGCCGTTAACATGGAGTAATACCTGGATAAGGGACCGCTCCGTCAGGCTCAGCTGTTCAAGACGCGGGTTCAAGGGCGCAGATCAGGATGCGCAACCTGCCATGGCGGCGGCACCAGCCCTGGACACGGGAGAGACTGCTCCCTCAACTACGCTCAGGCAAGATGACCACGCCACGGAGCTTATAGCTCAAGCGGTGATGGCCCTCCTGACCCCAATGATCACAGCCTCCGTGGAGAGAGCAGTCCAGGCTGGGATGGCTCAGATCCATAAGGATCTCAGAGAACATACTGGCAGACTACAAGAGGCCGAACAGCGTATAGCACATGTGGAGGAAGAGCTATATCAGACACAGGAGTCTGATACTGCACAGGACAAACAACTGGCACTCATCATTGAAAAACTCGAGGATCTCGAAAATAGGTCCAGGAGGAGTAACCTCTGATTTATTGGGGTACCCGAATCCCTTCCACCAGGGGACCTTTTGAACTTTTGTGTGGTTAAAGTCCCCGAAGCCCTGGGCCTAAAGGGGCCCTTTCAGGTAGAACGAGCACACAGGCTCGGTGCTCCCACACCCGAACGCCCTGCACCGAGACCGATAATCGCCAAGTATTTGAATTACGCCAACAAAGATGCCATTTTACAAAAGTTTCGGCAATCCAAAGCCCTGATAATTGATGGCGCAAAAATCTTAATCTTCGCTGATTATTCAGTGGAGGTGGCAAAGAAGAGGAAGGCGTTCCAAAACATTTGCTCGGATCTCTTCAAGAGAAATGTAAAGTTTACCCTGGCATTCCCAGCGACGCTCAGAGTCAAGGCACCGAACGGCGAACAACTAACCTTTCATACCCCCTCAGAGGCGGACCACTTCCTGCGATCTTTGGACCCCACTTCATACACCACAGCAGCCTCCAGGTAACAGGGCCTATCTCGTCCCCTAGACCAACGAAGCCCCAGAAAGGACTCGGCCAAAAGGCTCAAAACCCACGGAGTGAACCGCATGGAGCTCTCATGATAAAGTATCTCTAAATCATTAACAGGAGCAACTCCACAGCTCGCCGCTCGCTCAGATGAGTATCCAAGTACTATGCAACTCTTTAGACTTATAACCTTAAGACCTGAAATGGCTATACAGTTAGCAGTTTGAAATGTTACCGGGTTCTCTGACTCCAAAGGTTTACCAATCATTATGCTCCTCTCTCCCTTTGGCTAGACTAAAGTGAGACAGGGGAACCTGCCAAGATGTCACTATCGTATTATCTGTCACTCTCTCCACATGGCTTGCCTCCCTTGTTAAACCTTTTACTATATTGTTTGCCCTCGCAGGGGACTAAATATCGAACTACCATTTAGCCTTTTATGGGGTCTTTTATTTTCTACACCGCTTATCCGGGCTTCTCTTTTTGGGAGATGCGGTTCCTGTGGCGATACCATGTGGAAAAAAGTGAAGCCAATGATTGACTTTATGTTAGACATTTGTTTTGTTTATCTTTCTAGTATCCCCCCCCCCCCATTTCCCCCAGCGTGCTGCATGTTCCTTCCACAACTGGTACACGTAACTGGCTATTCCTTAATCTCTTTAACCCATTCAACCCAACAAGGACTCTCTCAGCTAGGGTATTCAAGTATAACACCCACCTCACAACCCACAAACTCTATAGACTCTGCTTAAACCCCTCACCTAGATCACCTTTATGAAAATTGTCTAATGGAACGTAAAGGGACTTAGATCCCCACATAAGCGCATGAAAATCCTGAGACACCTGCAACATTTAAAATCGGATCTGGCCTTACTACAGGAATCCCATCTCACATCCCAAGACTTTCATCGCATGCGCAAACTATGGGTTGGGTCGGTCATGGGCTCAGAGGCAGTGGGAAGAAAAGCAGGAGTTCTCATCCTGGTACATAAATGTGTTACAGGAACGATCGTTTCCTCAGACTCAGACACCCGTGGCCGCATAGCCACGATGCACCTCAAACAGGGACACAGGGATTTAAATATCTCCTGTGTATATGCACCAAATAGCCCAGGTCCCCAGTTCTTCACGGATCTCTCCACCCACCTATTAAAGCACCCTCACATACCCCACATAGTAGGGGGCGATTTTAACTCTCTCATGCACCCCATGGAAGACAAATACTACCCAAACTCTCGCTCCGTCTCAAATGCCATCCACAGAGCACAAACCCCCACCCCACTTTCTGACACAATGGAGTCCTTGAGCCTCACTGATGTCTGGCGACTTCAACATCCATCTGACAGTGATTACACATTTTACTCACCCCCCCCCCCCCACAAGACACTATCCCAGATTGATTACCTCTTCACTACCGATGCTCTGCTGCCACAGGTGTCAGGCACGGATATCCACGAAATATCCATCTTGGGCCATACCCCCATCTTGCTGACATTAGAAGACCAAAACCCCCACCCAAATGCGCGCCTATGGCGTTTTCCATCCTTCCTTGCTAACAACGCAGACTTCCATGCATACATTACCAAAGCCTGGGAAGACTATGCTTTGACAAACACGGAACACCGAGCAAACTCTAATCTTTTTTGGGAGGCGGGAAAAACGTTTCTCAGGGGCAAAATAATCTCCTACTCTACCTTCTATAAGAAGAAAATACTCACTAAGTACAGGGAGGCTAGCTCCTGTCTTCAATCGGCACAACGCGAGTTAGCCGCATCTAACACCCAGACAAACAGAGAGCAATGGCAAGCAGCCAGCAGAGTCCTGGAACTCTCTAAACGAGCCTCAATGGAGGCATCGTACTATAAATTTGGCAACAAAACAGGTAAATTATTATCCAGACTATGCAAAGGTCCCCACCATCCCACGCATATCACCTCCCTAAGAGACAAGCAGGGTAGTATCAAATCCAACCCTCAAGACGTCACTCAAATTATGGTAGATTTCTACTCCTCATTATATGCCCCAGGCACCATAGACTCCCTCGCAGCTAAAAATTTCTTAAACTCTCTTGACCTCCCGCAAATCTCCCCACAGCATCTTCAATGCCTAAACTCCCCAATAACAGACAAAGAACTGCACACGGCCATCCAAAACACCTCCCCCAACAAAGCCCCAGGCCCTGACGGCCTAACTAGTGAGTTCTACAGATCTTTAGGGAACGTTCTCACCCCCACTCTACTTGCAGTTTTTAACGGCATCTGGACTGGGGGCCCATATATGCCCACTAGCAACCAAGATATAATCAAACTGCTCAGCAAAAAGGGGAAGAACCCATTGGAGCCAGGCTCCTACCGGTCCATCTCGTTATTAAACCTAGATGCCAAACTTCTTTCGAAGATCATAGCCACCAGACTAGCTGATATCATTCCAACCTTCATTCACCCGGCCAAATCAGGATTTGTGAAAGGCAGGACAGCCACTTTAAACATTCATAAAGTATTGACAATCCTAGAACATGCGAAAAATCATCCTAGAGAACAGATAGCAATTCTCACACTAGACGCCGAAAAGGCATTTGATAACGTAAGTTTCGAATGGCTCTTCCACGTTCTTGACAAATTCAAATTTCAAGGTCCCTTTATCCAATTGATCCGTCAAATGTATGCCTCCCCCACTGCCACAATTGCAACAGCTGGAATTCTAAGTACAGAATTCTGCCTAGGTTGCCCGCTATCTCCTCTTCTGTTCAATCTGGCCATTGAGCCACTATCCAGGTTTCTTCTATCCATAGCCCCCATACATGACGTGCGTGTCGGCGATCAAGAACTTCGAGCTGCACTATTTGCAGACGATATTCTTATCTTTACAGCTAATCCAGCCGCCGACGTGCATGTCATCAAGCAAATCTTTGACACCTTCAAATCTTACTCGGGACTTCGTATAAACTACCCTAAAAGCAAAATTCTTCCCGTAGGCAACACCAACCAACTCACATGGATCAAGGACTCTCCCTTCTCTCTAGCGAAATCTCACATTACTTACTTAGGTGTAAACATTGGTAAAACTCCCTCCTCCCTCTAATCCCTGAATTATCCACCCCTGTTTCACAAAATCTCTCAAGAGCTCACTAGATGGATGGACCTTCCTCTTTCCCTTCTGGGGAGATGCCATCTCTTTAAAATGGTCTGTTTTGCCAGGCTCCTATATCCTATGCAGACGATTCCTTTATTACTGAAACATAAAGACATCCAGTGTCTGAACCGATCACTCAATACATTTTTATGGAAAAATAGGAGACCACGTATTGCTCTGGCAAAACTATACTCCCCAAAAAGTGAATGTGGTGCAAATTTACCCAATATCAGGCTCTATAACCTAGCTTGTCTCCTGCGAACAGGCATAGACTGGATAACGAAATCTTCCCGCTATTCAAATTTTCGTATTGAAACAGGCATGGTCGCTCCCTTCTCACTGGCTGCTCTGCTCCATATGAAATGGCATATGCTACCCCTGCACCTTCGACAGAACTCTATCCTCAGAGATACGATCATAGCATGGAGAGAATCGTGAAAGCTGCCTCCTTTTATTTCACAGCACCTTCGGATAAGAGGCAACCCCATCTTCCCCGCAGCTAAAGACAGTCTTCCGCACTTGGGAGGCCCGAGGTCTCTCCAACTTCGCTTCCCTTTATGATCTTACAACGGGTCACCCAATACCCTTCTCAGAACTATCGCAATCTTATCACTTACCTTCGTCGCACGCCCTGCATCATGCTCGATGCATCAGTTATATACAAACGTCCTATGGCAACGACCCCAAAAAATTCCAACCCTCCTTCATAGACAAACTAATTGCAGAAAGGTCTACCTCCACTTCTGCCATCTATCGCCTTCTACTGAAAGCAACCAGTGCCTCTACTATGTCTATTGTGGCGACCAAATGGCTCAAGGATTTGTCTATTGAGGGTCTGGAGGAAAAACCAATCGCAGGTTACAATTCGTTGATGCGCCATACTACGAACGAAGCGTGGAAAGAATCCCAACTGAAACTCCTCCAGAGGGCTTACATTCCCTATATAAAAGACAAGAACAATCCCGCAGCTTCTTCGTGCCCACTTTGCACTGTTGAGAAACCATCCCTCCTCCACCGATTTTGGCTTTGCCCGCATACTGCATCCTCCTGGGACCAAATCATTTCCTATATCCAGAATATCACTGGTACACGCCTGCCCAGGGATCCGACGGCCCTCCTCTTTGGCTACTGGGACCACTCCACCCACTGGACCCCCCATCACACTGTCATTCAGTCCTATTGACTGCCCGCAAGGTCATCCTCAAGAATTGGACACGTTCAACAGGCCCATCCCTTACTCAGGTCCAAAAAGATCTCACCTGGCTCTTGTACATGGAGAGACTATCGACAGACCCCTCCTCAACCTCCGCCAATAAACGATTCTACAAGAAATGGGAGCTATACATGCTTCAGACCCTGTCTCAGGCTGAACTGGAACATTTGCAAAAGCCCACTCACATATACCATGACGGGCTTAAACAAATTTTCTCTCAGGAGGATTAACTTATCCTGATTTAGAGCCTTAGAAAACCCATGGATCAATAGCTTTTCAACTTTAACTCTAATGGCTCTCAGTTCTAGCTTTGGCTTTGTAGGTTGTTTGTTAAATGTATGTATATTGATTGTGATCTATCTTTTAATTGCTTCAGGTACCAGTGAAGGTCCATCCACACAACACACCCAACCCCACACATGGTTCAAGGACACACCCCCCGTACAAGGAGGTGAGCTCTTCTTCATTACCTTTCCGCCTACCTCTGCTAATACACCCACTGCTAACACTCCTAGAGCAGATCCAAATGTAGCATCCTTTCTCTCACTGCACTCCTCTACACCCTGTGACCTAGCTAAAAGCATCTTAAGTATAAATATACAACACAAAACGCCCTCTCAACTGGTCCTGCCTACTACCTTCCCTAACAAATACTATGCCAGTCTAACCTCCCCGGTTGTCTCCACCCATGCAGCACCCTCCCTCCCCCCCCCCTTATTCCCCTATGCCCTGGCCGTTCACATCCTATTCACATATGTTTATTGTTACTCTACAGCAGCCTTCTATTCATACATTCCATTGTTATTACTACTACTATCTACCATGATTATAACACTATCTCTATTGCATTTGCTGTATTCTCTGCATTAATGTCCATGCCCGTATTTGTGGCATTCTATTCAAATTTGCCTATTGTTAACCTTTCCTTTTCTTCGATATGTACACTCAGTATTAGAACTGTGTCATGTTATCTACTAAAAATGACAATAAACTCTTGGAAAGACTGCTGGAGTGTGGGGGTGCCGGACCGGTCTTGTGCGGGGAAGATCAGAGGATTAGGTAAGTATCTCCTCTCCCCTAGACAAAAACGATCAGTTAACCCATGCAGTACAAGCACAGCCCCACTGCATTGGAAAACTTTTTTTGCCCAGAGACAAGCTTTAATGCTAAATAGATTATAGTGTCATTCAAATAGGATAAAGATGGCGCGCTACCACTTAAGTGATTACATAAAGATAATTTCATCAAATTAAACCATCAGTGTATACATTTACTAAACAATAAATAGTAAATAATAATGATCCAATAATGGAAACAATGGTATTACAGTTCATAAAACGTGAAATAAACGTGACTGGGAGGAGTCTGTAGGAGCGAGGACTGGAAGTGATGTCATACCAGGAAGAAGGGTATCCTTGATATGCCTGTGTAACTTTGTATTGATGTAAGCAGCATTTAAAACATAAATAAAGCATTTTTTTTTAAAGCATGTTACACTATTGGGCTATCTTCTCCATCCCTGCATGATATACAGTCAGGTCCATAAATATTGGGACATCGACACAATTCTAATGTTTTTGGCTCTATACACCACCACAATGGATTTGAAATCCTACTTAATGACCCTATAATCTATTTTGCATTAAAACTTGTCTCTGGGCAAAAAAAGTTTTCCAATGCAGTGGGGCTGTGCTTGTACTGTATGGGTTAACTGATCGTTTTTGTCTAGGGGAGAGGAGATACTTACCTAATCCTCTGATCTTCCCCGCACAAGACCAGTCTGGCACCCCCACA
This sequence comes from Glandirana rugosa, assembly GCA_018402905.1. Classification (NCBI taxonomy): domain Eukaryota; kingdom Metazoa; phylum Chordata; class Amphibia; order Anura; family Ranidae; genus Glandirana; species Glandirana rugosa. The sequence goes on from BLSH010023536.1 coordinate 711,068, forward strand.
CTCCAGCAGTCTTAAGTGGTGGACTGTTCCTGAAGTCATCAGGTCCATTGCAGGCTTCATAGACCAGGAACAGTCCACTGGTAGACCATGGGGGAGTTCCATTTTCCAATGGAATGAGGGATTGGGTGAAGATAAGCTTTCCCCTCACCCCTAGACAAAATGACCAGTTGACCTGTACAGTGCAGGCACAGCCCCACTGCATGGCAAAACTTTTTTTTTGCCTGGAGTTGAGCTTTAAAATGATTGTAAAGACTTAAGGTACATTCTATGCATGAAGGTAAAAAGAAACCTTCTGTGTGCTGCTCCCCTCACAGCCCCCCTAATACTCACCTGAGACCTACTGATGTGCACAAGATCCCCGGCTGTCCCGGGACTCCCTCTCCTCATTGGCTGAGACAGCAGAAGGAGCAATTGTCTCCCACTGCTGTCAATCACAGCCAGTAAGCCAATGAGGAGAGAGTGGGGGGGAGCCGCGACTGTATGTGTCTTATGGACATACAGATCAGGGCTCAGGAGCGAGCATGTGCCCCCATAGAAAGCGGTTTGCTATTGGGGGCACTGGTTGAGGGGTAGGACCCAGAAGCACTGGCGGGGGACCTGAGAAAAGGTGGGTCGGGGTGGTTACATTTGTTCTCCATGGTCCCACTGTATGTAAGAACATAGCCATCCTCTGTTGTTCCCTCCTGAGATGGACTATGGTCTATGGAATGTGTAGTGTGCATAGAACAGTGCACATGACCACTATTAACGTGCATTGCTTCTTCCAATCAAACAGAAGTGAGTGGGAAAAAAGAGAAGTTTGGGAGCTCACAGAGGATGTTCCAAGGAGGCAGAAATACACAACAAGAAATGCACGTTAATTGTGGTCATGTGCACTGCTCTATGCACACTACACATCCCATAGTCCATAGAAGGGAGCAGGATGGCTATGTTCTTATACACAGTGGGACCATGGAGAACAAATGTAGCTACTCTCTAACAGGAAGTCAGATCACTGCAACAAAAATAAGGAATTTGGGGGAGGCTGGGAGCGATAGAAGTTGCATATACATACCTTAATATAATTTTGGCTGGAGTTCTGCTTTAATACAGGGTGCACCAATGACACTGGTGTTGTGAAGAGTACTGGGTCTTCAGCAATAGCTTCTTTCTTTTTGTCTCTCACTTACTAAAACTCTCTATATACAGTAGCTGTACAGAGCATTGAGCAAGGAACTTTCTTTCTCTTTTTTTACCCTAGTATGCAAATTGGGCTTTAGCTATTCAGCTCTGTAAACAACAGGCTTGCACTCGCTCGCTTTTTGTCCAATTATAGTTCCAGAAATTAGAAAGAACTGGGTAAGGTTCCACATTACCTGTCCAATTGATGGTCTCATTTTATACATGTTCAATTCACATGATAATTTTTTGTTTGCATAAATTATCCAGAAAACAATAAAAATGGGGAAAAAAGTCATCTAAAAGAAAATTGTTTTATTTCCCTTTTTAAAAGTGATTGCACATCAACCCGCCGCTGTAAATCATCTCGGCTGATACTTCTGCTGTTTGAAGAGAAGAAGTCATAATATTCGTCTAGACAGACTCTGCTATTAAATTACTTCTCGCAGCTGAATGGGGAATATTAAACTATTAAACAGATGACTTCATCGCGGTTTATAACCTCCTAGGCTTCTGAGACTGTGCTCCAGCACTAACTACAACACCGTTATTGTATGTAAAGAAAATAGTTTTCAAAGACCACTACACTCATGTTACAACATTTTCATAGGCTGGTTTACATAGGAGAGGATTTCTAAGTGAGTACTACATGTCCCGCCACTCTTGGCGCTATCGCGCATTGCGCTTCCCTTCAATTCCAGGACTGCTTGCTCAAAAACGCGCTGAGTTATTGTCAGCCACTTAGTACTCGGCAGATGCTCCTCCCAACAGGCATGCCAATTCCTGCCTCCACAGCACGCCCATATTCTTCTGGATGGCAATCCCACTGTGCTGCAAGTAATGTGACAGTGGACTCACTGTCATATGTCACCTAGCTCAGTGCTTCTCAACCGCTGGCACTCTCACTTCTGCTGCCTCCTATCACTGTACAGAAGCCCACCGCGGCCATCCGTAGAGTGACAGTCTGAGCAAACAACTCTCCAAGCGGTTGCACACTGAATCCTCTGCCGCCCACCGCCCAGGTGCATGAGGGGAGGGGGGTCTGCACTGATGGAGGGGGTTATCTCCAGGGGAGGTCTGCACTGATGGAAGGGGACACCTCCGTCCTTAACCGTACGGACAACCCT
>BLSH010023536.1:718972-748357 GCA_018402905.1 Glandirana rugosa
TGCCCCTGCCAACCTCGCCCCCCCCCCCCCCCGCAGTTAGAACACACCCAGGGAACATAGTTAACCCCTTCACTGCCCCCTGCAGGTTAACCCCTTCACTGCCAATGACATTTATACAGTAATCAGTGGACATTTAAATTTCTGATCGCTGTATAAATGTCATTGGTCCCAAAAAAGTGTCATAAACGTCCGACATGACCGCAGCAATATCGCAGTACCGCTAAAAATCGCAGATCGCCGCTATTACTAGTAAAAAAATAAAAACGCCATAAACCAATGTCCATAGTTTGTAAACGCTATAACTTTTGCGCAACCCAATCAATATACGCCGATTTCGAAGAATATATATCGGCCTAAACTGATGAATAAATTTGTTTTTTTATTTTTTATTTTTGGATATTTATTATAGCAAAAAGTAAAAAATATTGTTCTTTTTTCAAAATTGTCGCTTCTTTTTTGTTTATAGCGCAAAAAAAAAACAACGCAGAGGCGATCAAATACCACCAAAAGAAAGCTCTGTTTGTAGGAAAAAAAAGACGCCAAGTTTGTTTGGATGCAACATCGCACGACCGCGCATTTGTCATTCAAAGAGCGACAGTGCTGAAAACGGAAAATTGGTCCGGGCAGGAGGGGGGTTTAAGTGCCCAGTAAGGAAGTGGTTAATTGCATTACATGGACACTGTACATAGACATTCTTATCCTGATGTACTCCAAGGAATATCACTGTAGCACTCTCATAGTGAATAGATGCTTTTGTGATAGATTTTTTCTAGGAGCGGCAAATTTAGCCAAGCCTGACTGTTGTGCTGTCATAAAATTAAATTGCATATTAGGGCCGATTCACACTGCTCCGATTTTAGAGACTGGATGTGATTCGCAGGGCACTGCAGTGGGAGTCACATGCGATCTCTGTGCAATGCAAATTCAGCCATAGCGATTGTATGGCTGAATTCACATCGCAATCGGAGTAAACTTGCACAGGATCCTTTGTTTTCGCAGGGTCAGAATCGGATTGCATGGTTGTTCACACAATCCGATCCGATTCCTGTGCGGGTTTGCAGTTCGCACTGCGATATGCAAACTGATTTGGGGGTGTCATTAGCTTTCTATTGACACTCCCCACAGTTAGGGTTGCCACATCATCCCTTTAATCCGGGACACATATTAATTACACAGGTTCTGAGGCTGATTAAGGTGGTAGTTAAACTCACTTGGTGCCTTATCTACATTAAATTAGCCTCAGAACAACCTGTGTAATTCATATGCGTCCTGGATTAAAGGGATGATGTGGCAACCCTACCCACAGTTCGCATCCTGCTGTGTGAACTGCCGCCGGGAGACATGCGATGCGGGAACCCGCAATGGATTTGCAGAGGTCCTGCATTGCTGCAGTGGGAACCGGCCCTTAGAGCTGATATAGAAATCACAGATGTATTTACAGTAGGGTTGCCACATCATCCCTTTAATCCAGGACACACATTAATTATACAGGTTCTGTGGCTAATTAAAGTGGTAATTAAACTCATTTGGTGCCTCATCTGCATTAAATTGGCCTCAGAACAACCTGTGTAATTCATATGTGTCCTGGATTAAAGGGATGATGTGGCAACCCTAATTTACAGTGAATGATATCTGAGATAACATATTGATGGTGGGTGATTCCTGAAGTGTGATCACCTTTCTGCTGCACACCTGGTTGCAATTAGTAGTCCTTATATTGGTGCCTGAGCACAAAGTAAAGGCCTGATCAATGCTGTCAGTTTCCTGACCTGCCAACTTGCCAAGGCTGATTTTTTTTTTTTTCGACTGAAATCTGCACAATTTAGTTTAATTTTGCCATCCAACTACACTTTACTCATGCTTGGATACCATTCACCCCTAGCTGCCTTTGGTTGCAACTTGGGCTGATTTTAGTTTCTGTTTTCAGATCGCCGCCATTACCAGTAAAAAATAAATAAATAAATAAAAACCCCAGAAATTAATTCTCATCATCCGTAAACGCGGCAACTTTTGCGCAAACCAATCAATAAAGGCCAATTGCGATTTTGTTTACCAAAAATATGAGGAAGAATATAAATCGGCCAAAACCGATGGAAAAAAATGTTTTTTTATATTTTTTTTTTTGGATTTGTATTTTAGCAAAAAGAAAGAAATTTGTGATTTTTTGCAAAATTATCGTTATTCTTTTGTTTATAGCGGCGATCAGAAATGACGCAGAGGGGATCAAATACCACCAAAAGAAAGCTCTATTTGTGGGAGAAAAAAAGGACGCAAATTTCGTTTGGGTACAACGTTGCACGACCGCGCAATTGTCAGTTAAAACGACGCAGTGCCGAATCGCAAAAAGTGCTCTGGTCCTAAAGTGTGAAATCCTTCCGGGACTGAAGTGGTTAAGGACAATGGGTACCAATAACTGTATTAGAATGATCACATTTACTAAAACTACAGTAACATGTAGCTTAGTTATGTATTGATTTATACTATTATTAATTACAATCTTTATTATGCTTTCTTATTTTATCTAATACTGTAATACATATATTTAGCCACTAGATGGAACCCTAATAGTTCATAAAATAGCTGTTGCATTATTGGTGGTGAGAAACTTACATAGATATTCACCTAAACAGGCCACACAGGTTGATATGGAATTGTTCATTCCCTCTGACAATAAGCCAGACCTGTAGCGTTTAGCCACACTCATGGGAGGCCGGATTGCATAGATTCAGGTGTCTGGGTGCAGTGTTTATCTATGCGTCTGCTTGTCCAGTACTTCACACCCAGCAGATGGAGTCACACACCTGTACTGTACACACATCTTGGGGAACTACCGTCCATCCAGACAAATCAGATTCTGATTTTAAAGTAAAACTTGCCATGAAATAAATGTAGAGTCTCCTTTGCGTTGACTTCTTAAAAATGCTAGTTGCCTGGCTATTATGATGGACCCCCCCGGATTTAAAAGTTTTGAGTCACTGACCCAGAGCAAGGATCTGAAAGGTCAGACTGAAGTCACAAGTCCTTAGCTGCTTGCTTATTCTGCATCTGTGACATGGCAGAGGGTTACCATAATAGCCAGGCAACCAGCATTTTCAGAAGGCAAAGCTTTAAAGATAAGAAAAGCGCACTTTGATGTGCAGCAGCTCACCAATGAGATAAAGTAATGTATTTCTAATAAATATCTTTACATGTTCATGGCACAATGTAATGTGAGATTCAGCCTGCATGCAGCCATCTTGAACTACCTGCAGATTGCAGACCTAATTGTGTACAGTACTTGTACATGCATTGCTAGCTGGCTCCTAGTTCCTATCAGCTACGTGAAATCTATTTCAGATTTCTCTTGAACATTTCCTCTTTCAGTTCACTCTTAAAGCAAAACTCTGGTAAAAGAAATTAGTAGCCTCAATTAACAGATAAAATAAAACAGTAGCTTTTGCTGTAATACTCACCTTCAATCCAGATTGCCCCCTGCAGTACTTCTTTTCTGGCTCTAGATGTCCTCAGTTTTCTGGGTTGATTGTCAGCTAACATCATTCAACCCACTTCCTCTCATGCACCACCCCCAGCCTGTAACTGGCCAGTGGAGGAGAAGCAGCACAGGGATAAGCTCATCTCTGTCACTTTTCTTTGTCCTCCTATCAACATGCTACCTGTTAGCAGATTATCTGATTGGCTTATTGTGCTGCTTCTCCCTTCCAAGTCTGGGCCTTGCTATATAGGGACTGCAAGAGTCAAATTCAGGTACTTACACTGCTTTTAAAATAAAGGCATTAATGATGTATTAATTAATACATAAGTTAATTCATTGTTGTCTTTTAAACCTACCTGGAGTACAGTTTTACAGGGAAATTATTTTATTTATTAATTTTTAAACTGCTGTTTGGTGTCTGTGTTTTTTTTTCACTTTATATACAGTGGGGAAAATAATTATTTGACCCCCTGCAGATTTTGTAAGTTTGCTCACTTACAAAGAAATAGGTGTATTTTAAATGATAGACAGAATATCAACCAAAAATCCAGGAAAAAACACTCAATATAAATGTTATAAATTGAGTTGCAGTTCAGTGGGTAAAATAAGTATTTGATCCCCAAGCAAAACATGACTTAGTACTTGGTGGAGAAACCCTTGTTGGCAAGCATAGAGGTAAGACGTTTCTTGTAGTTAGTGACCAGGTTTGCACACAACTCCTTCTTTAAGGTTTCTTGGCTGTAGCAGCTCAAAGTTTCAGCTCCCTCCATAAATTTTATATAGAATTAAGGTCTAGAGCAGGGTTTCTCAACCAGGGTTCCATGGAACCCTAGGGTTCCTCCAGAGGTTGCTAGGGGTTCCTTGAACAATGGTCAATTTCTACCTCTCAGATAAATTCCCAATGATATCATTGATCTTTTTAGCTATCTGTAAGGGGGTAATTCTTCCCAATGACCACAAGTGTAAGGAGAATTCTTCCCATTGTCCATCACACAAAGGTATCATAAGTTGTAGATTGGTAATTTTTAGCAGGGATTCCACGAGACCGGAGAATTATTTCAAGGGTTCTTCTGTGTTGAAAAGGTTGAGAAAGGCTGGTCTAGAGATTGGCTAGGCCACTCCATGACCTTAATGTGCTTCTTCTTGAGCCACTCCTTTGTTGCCTTGACAGTATGTTTTGGGTCATTGTCATGCTGGAAGACCCATCCATCTTCAGTGTTCTGGAAGGAGGAAGGTTCTCATTCAAGATTTTACAATTCATGGCCCCATCCATTGGCCCCTCAAAGCCACAAAATTGGCCTGCACTTTAGAAGAGAAACAGCCACAAAGCATAATGTTTCCACCCCCGTGCTTGACTGTAGGTGTTCTTGGGGGGATAGTCAGCATTTTTCTTCCTCCAAACATGTTAAGTCCCCCTCCTCAAGATGTACAGCCATGCCAACGAAAATGTAAGGCCTCATTTACACTGCTGCTGGTAAACAGATGTTTTGAGGCATTTGGGCATTTTTTTTCAGCTGCCCCTGAACTGTCCTCTATGTTATGTTATCAGTACATTTACACAGGGTCGTTTAAGGTCGTTTCCAGGCAGTTGAGTCTAAAGGCTTTTTTTGGAATGCAAAAAAATGGGTTCAGACGCCAGTTCAGAGGCATTTGAAACGCCAAACAGCTTATAAACGCCGCTAAACGCGCCTAAACGTGGTAACTCGTGTCTAGGACTGTTTCGTTTACAGGCGTTTCCATTTAAAGAAGAAAAAAATTCTTTAAAAACTCTCCTAGACACAAACGTGGCAAAACACCGCTAAACGCGGCATGCAAAACGTGGCTAAACAGTCGTTTTAGACGCCGGCTTCTAGCTGTCAAAAAAAAATCATTCAGGGGAGGTTGAAATAGCGTCCCGTGTAAATGGAGCCTAAATGATTCAGAGAAGGAGTGGGAGAAAGTGCTGTGATCAGATGAGACCAAAATTGGTCTCTTTGGCATCAACTCGCTGTGTTTGGAGGAAGAAAAATGCTGACTATGACCCAAAGAAAACAATCCCTACAGTCAATCACGGAGGTGGAAACATTATGCTTTAGGGCTGTTTCTCTGCTAAAACTACAGACCGACTTTGCCACATTGAGGGACCAATGGATGGGGCCATGTATTGTAAAATCTTGGATAAGAACCTTCTTCCCTCAGCCAGAACACTGTAGATGGGTCATGGAAGGGTCTTTCAGCCTGACAATGACCCAAAACATACCACCAAGGCAACAAAGGAGTGGCTCCAGAAGAAGCGCATTAAGGTCATGGAGGGGCCTAGTCAGTCTCCAGAGCTGAAACTTCAAATTGCCAAGAGACAGCCAAGAAAAAGAATTTGTTAACCCCAAAAAAAATAAAAATCCTGTTCCTTTAAAGCATGTTATACAACACAGTGATTGTGCTGTGTTATTTGGCCCCCTGTACCACCTGTAATACCTGGCTGATCCTGCTAGTTTCTGCCCTCCCCTCACTGCGCTGCCTCCGAAATATCATGGCTGCCAAGCTGTGACATCGAAGTCAGTGCGTATCTCTGTATCTCCTGTGTGCTCTCTCCCCCTCTCCTCTCCCCCCTCCCCTCCACCTCACAGCTCCATGTCCACGCCGCCCCCTCATGTCCTGCTGCTCAAAGCAATCTTTTTATACTACAATCCATTCATTAATTTATTGGCCCCTGTAACTGTCCTTTATGGAAATAATGCTGTATATACCTTGTATACTGAGCGCTGTTCTGCACTGACCTCTTCCCGATAGATGCAGCGGGTGGGGCCGTCTCTCTCCTCCTCTCTCCTCCCCTCCTGACTGACGTCATTGGGGGTTCTTCGGCCCCGCCCACTGCATCTGTCTGGAAGAGAGAGGAGAAAAGCTGCGGCTCCATCAGAGCAGATCAGTGCTCAGTATACAAGGTATATGCAGCGTTATTTCCATAAAAGACAGTCACAGGGGGCCAATACATTAATAAACAGAGCAGATTATGTAAAGATGCACTGGTGGGTTAACAACCATTTGAAGGATTCATTGAAGATCTGTAAAGAAAAGTGAACCAAAATCCCTCCTGACCTGGTGACCAACTACAAGAAACGTCTTACCTTTGTGCTTGCCAACAAGGGTTTCTCCACCAAGTACTAAGTCATGTTTTGCTTGGGGATCAAATACTTATTTTACTCACTGAACTGCAACTCAATTTATATAATTTGTTTTATGTGGTTTTCTGGATTTTTGGTTGATATTCTGTCTCTATCATTTAAAATACACCTAAGATAAAAATTATAAACCCTTTTTTTTTTGTAGGTGGGCAAACTTGCAAAATCTGCAGGGGATCAGTATTTTCCCCACTGTATACAACCTTTTGGTTTTAGTTTTTAGTTTTTCATTTTATACCTGCCTGGAGTTAAGCATTACCATTTAATCGTATAGGTTAGGTTTTTGATGACTATTTGTAAAGTTTCATCATCAACTATTCACCCAAGGTGTAGAGAAGACTGAAATCTCTGTGCTTGTCCCAGTGATGGTATTCCTTCATGTCTCACACATTGCTTGATCGCATAAAGAGGTCCATGGACCACCAAAGCCCAGACAGTCCAATTGCCAGGGGAGAAGCCCACATACTGCTGGGGATAGGCTTTGCCATGGGAGGAAAGTAAAGCCTCATACACACGTGCCGATTATCATACGACCGCACGTCCAACTTTTGTCCAAATTGGCTGTCCGTGGTTTTGTCTAGCATACTGACGGTAGTCAAGTAATCATCCAACAAAGGCGAACGTAGTGACGTGTTAGGAGCGTATAAAGAGGAAGTTCAGGTGAATGGGAATTGTGTATTATGGACACAGGTTTACACAACCGAACACTTCCTGGATTCCGAGCATGCGTGTTTGCACTTCCAACTTTTGTTGGGCCAACTTCTGTACACACGAGCCGAAAATTGGCCAATGCCTTGTTGGTCAACAAAAGTTTTCTAGTCTTCTCAGACAACTTCTGTTGGACGATAATTGGAAATTGGCTGTTGAATCGTACGGTCAGATTATACAACTAACAGGCTGTTGTACAACTGATGTTGGCCGATAATTGCCTGGAACATGTCCAACACACCTATTGCACACCTGACACCTCTGCAGCCCCCTTCATTTATTTTCCCCAATTCCACAACTCTCATTGAGCAATGATAGTATACTGTATGTAGCAGTCTCCTGCCAGACAAATCTACCAATCAGTGAAAACACAATGCTTCCACAGCTCCTCTCAAATGCTCTATCTTTGCAAATGTAAAAGAAGGTAAAGGATCAAACCACCCAAGCCTGATAAGCTTTTTATAGGTGGAACCTGGTGGGGTCAGTAAGCCTTGCCTTATTATATGTCTAATATATCTAGTTGGCAGGCAGAGATTTCTTTTTTAGTTGTTTCCCCATAAGCACCTCTCTCTGCAACTCCACAGATGGGTTTCCCAAATTATCAGGCCAGACTTCACTCTCATCGTGTCTCCAACAGGTCACTGGCTCCTCACATTCAACCAGTAGCCAACTTATAGGCAGGTGTAGTGCGGCCTTCCTGCACAGGTGGCACTGAGAACAGAAGGAACTCTTGTTCTTCTGAGGCCTCCATAGGTGTCATCAAAAGAGCAGCTGCCTGATTGAACTCTGCTGCACTGGATGATCTTGGTGGTCATTGTTAGTGTAGGCAGTGCTAATTGTAGTGCCCCCGTGTAGGTGCTTTTACTTTTGTAGATTTTTGGTAGGAGAGGAAAAATCTAGTCAGGCCTCACTGTAGGTGCAGGCCTGAATTTTTTGATCTTGGCTGGGAGTGGCTCAGGGCTAGGGCTGGAGATGGAGGAAAGGCACACTCCTTGGAGATTCCTCCCCTTAAGTTGGGAAAGCTCTAGAAGGGGGATGGATGAAGAGGTGTCACTTCTTGATGTATGACAAGGAGCCCTGACCAATCCACAGGCTGGGTCATCAGGGGGCAGGCCTCCTTAAATACAGCTGTCTGCCATGCCAGCAGGTGGCAGGAGAGGGGATCCCCCTGTCTGGGGGGGGGGGGGAGTGAACCTGAGGCCTGGGGCTTGGGTGCAGCCAGGAGAGGGAGTCGGCTCCTGGAGAGGCACAGGAGAAGCAGGAAAGCAGCTGAGGTCTCCAAAAGGCCCGGCTAGCAACAACTTACGTTGCTACACAAGAGAGGTTGTCTGATTTCAGTAAGAGAAACCGACAACTCTCACCCGCAAAGGGTGGTTCTAAGGCTTTTCCTGCGGCTGCAGCAGGCCTCACCATGTGCTAGCTGTGGTGAAGAAAAAGTATCATGGAGGTCTGATAAATTTTCCTTCGGACCAGGAGAGCAGATATAACAGTCAGCAAGTAATGTACTGGAGAGAAGTACAGGAGAAGTGTAATGGATCAGCAAGTAATGAACTGGAGAGAAGTACAGGAGAAGTGTAACGGTCAGCAAGTAGTGTGCTGGAGGGGAAGAAGTGTATATACCAGAGGTGTATATAGTATGTCTCATGTTCAGTTACTGGGCATCCCACGGTCATCCCTAATCCCTATCCAAGTTCAAACCCCTAAATAAAACAACAAAAACAAAGTACTGTTCAGCAACTTTGGATGTGTGGAATTGGGGTGATTGAGGGCAGCAGGCAGGTGGACCACAACTATCAGCCACTCTCAAGGGAGCATATGGCTACATAATAAATAGCATAGTCCTGCTGCAGGTGGCATACATTTGCGAAGTGGCTAGGTCAGGGACAGGAACCCACTGGTTAGGGACAGCTTGTCTAGAGTAGGGAAAGGTTCCAGTGGAGGAGGGATAGAATAGGGACTGCAAGTCTGTGTCTCCAGGAGAAACTCTACCCATCTTCAGGTGCCTTGTTGCCAGACCACCTTCCAGCCTTCTCATTTGTCAAATGTTGCTGGGCATTGTAAGCCATTTAGAGTATCTTCTGTAATACTGAAACTGTGTTTGTAAGACCTTCTGTAAAGTGCTGCTGTGCTGGCCGTGTTACACACTTCGTTTTTGTTGGTAATATACTCCGCCTGCGTTGCGGACTCTCACTTGCTTCTTCTTCTGGCAAATGATGATTTACCTGTTTTGGCTTTTGTACCTATTTTTTGTGAAAAACGTCCAATAAAAAGGAGGAGTAGTAGGAGGGGCCAGAAGGGTGCTGTACATGGCTTCCAGAAAACAACACAGCACCCTGTCTCAGTGCTCCTCTCCAGAGCCCTCAGCCCTGATGCAAGCCGTAGGCTGGTTCTTGAGAGGAGGTATATAAATAATGGTTGGATGTCAGCAGAGCCGTCTTAATAGCATCATGTGCCCCTCGGCAAAGTAATGCACTGCGGCCCCTCTTAGCCTTCCCCAATTTACGCACCTACTCTCAAGAATAAAGTATGAATAGTTGATAGAATTAAACATATATTTATTAGCACTTTCAATAAAATTGATTTTAAACAATAAGAAACTATGCCATGAATCAAAGACTAATCAACAAAAAGGGCATAGTCCATTGGGAGGAAGAAGGGCAAAGTCCAGGCGGAATCAGGAGGGCAGGATACCGGGATCAGGAGGGTAAATTACAGGTTCCAGGATGCTGCCCAGGAAACAGACATCCCTGGGAAAACTTAGTAAAAATAGTGGCTATCTCGGCAAACCCGGGGCAGTTGGCAAGTATGATGTAATGCAAGACTATCATGGGGCCCTTGGGCAGTGCCCATGTATTAAGACAGCCCTGGATGTCAGTCTGGAAGAGGAGGTGCTTCTATGCAGACTGTATTTGCATGCAATGCACACGTGGGATGCTAAGCCTCCATGATTGAAAGAACTGAAATCCAATGAACGAATGGGGTGGGTCAAGGACAGTCAGGATGGCTAGATGATGTTGGATGGGATGTTCTCCAGCCAAGAAGGCAGACTCTATCTGACTTGCAACAGCTTCTAATGCACATTGTGGGAAGCTTGCAGTGTGCAGTGAAATCAGAGTAAGCAGTTTCCATACAGGAGAGTAGCATGTACAACTGCACAAGACTGGAGTCCAGCTTTAAATAGCTAAGGATCAACAGTAATGAGGGCGTCTATGATCAAGCTGATGATAGTTTCTCAGAAGACAGAAGCTGAACAAATGATTATTTTAATGTAATTGCCAAGTAACACTGTCTGGCTTATGTCTGAAAGCAATAACTCATTAAAGCAATAACTCTTATGTCTGTAAGACTGCAGGAGAGAGATGTGAGAAGGCTTGTAATATTATTCTTTGTTAAACAACGCTCCTTCCCTGCTGATGCAATATTTGCATTATAACCACAATATTTGAGTCACTGTTTCCCATTGCCAGGCCTGAAGTGATAAGTAAATGTGGAGAGAGATTGTTATCGATGTCCCTGGTCATACTATTTCACATTCCCATGCCGTGATTTACATGTGCAGCATGCCTTTTATGACATTGCAATGCAAAATATTAGCAAAAAATAATAAGTATATCTAAACTCAAGTTTTATTTTCTAGTTTTAGATAAGTAGCACCACCCCCTAGAGGAGCCTCTGGACTGTTTGGGTCCTCCTTCCTTGCACCAGTGATAACCAATGTTGTGCCTGGCTGCTAGCAGCACCTTTGATCACTGGTCCATGTGTCTGACTCCCATTCACCTCCACCCAGTTGTCCAGGCTCTTAGTTCTCCTCCATGCTGGCGGCTGGTGGGCCTCCAGTACGACAGTGACAAATGGAATTGATTCTCTGCCTTTTGGCTAGGATCAAGTGTAGTATCTCTTCTTATCAGTGTCCAGTAAAAGTACTACACCATCATTCTGGCCTTTTAGAAATGGCTGGCTGTACAGTACCTCTGCTGGTATGATGTGAAACTTGATGAGCCTTCCCAATAGGTGAGTAATGAGCATGCACCACGTAAGGTCTGGGTCGGGAGGGCCCAGCGCCTCCTGGTTTGAATAGTGCTGCCTTGTCTGGCCATGGGCTGGGAAGACAGAGAACCTGTGGTGTCTGTGCCCCCTGAGAATTGGTCACCCCAGGGGTGCTCTCAGTAACACTATGGGCCTGGGAAACCCACTGTGTGAATAAGCACAAGGTAATGTAGCGCCCCCATAGTGTAGGCGTTTTTTGTAGAGAGGTCTTTTTGCTAGGAGAGGCAAAATTTAGTCAGGCCTGACATAAAGTGCAGGCCTGGCTGTTTTAATCTGGGCATGGGAGTGGCTCAGAGTATGGCTGGAGATTACAAGAGGGGACACCCCTTGGGTACTCCTCCCCTTTGGATCCAGAAAGTGCTGGAAAATGATGGGGATGGATGAGGAGTGTCACTTTCTGCTGTATGTTAAGAAGCCCTGACCAATCCCCAACTAGGATTGGCAGGGGGCAGACCTCCTTAAATATGATGATCTGGCCAGCAGGGGGAGGAGAGTTCAGGTGGAAGTGGTGAAGATGTAGCAGAGATGCTGTGGAGGCCTCTACCCGGGAGGGAGCCCCAAGTCTGGGGGGGGTGACCTTGAGACCTGGAGGTTCGGGTGGAGTTGATTCCTGGAGTAGCACAGGGTAATAGGAGAACAGCAGAGGTGCTACTGAGGACACTATAAAGTATCCACTGGAGTTGGTGAGTGACAGACCCTGGGGGCTGGAAGACAAGGCTGGAGCAGACTGGGAGTGGAATAGTGGACCGTCTGTGGAGGTCACAGGATCCAGTCAGGGAAAAGAGTGTCACTGAGAGGAAAGCAGGCCAGTGTTGCCTGGAAGAGGGATGGGTTGGGAGTTGTAGTCCATCAAAGGCCCAGCTAGCACTAACGTACTTAGCTACACTAGAGGGGTACCTGACCCTGGCCTGTAATGGGTGGTTCAGAGGTCCTGCTGACTGAAGTGAAGGCCTCGCCATGTGCTAGCTGTGGTGAAGAAGAGGAGACAAGTAGGCCTGATAAATTTCCTTTCAGGCCAGGAAACAAAGTGAAGTGCTGGAGAAAAGTGAGAAGAGTAACGGACAGCAAGTGGAGTTCTGGAGGAAGTAGAAGTGTGTATATACAGTCATGTATTAAGAGGGTCCCGAAAACCAATTTGTTGGGGCATCCCACAGTTACCCTTTTCCCCATTGAAGTTAATCCCCTGAATAAAACAACCAAAAACCAGAGCCGGCTTGTTCCGTGACTCCGGATGTATGAGATATGGGGGTTTATTTACTAAAGGCAAATCCACTTTGCTCCACAAGTGCACTGCTAGTGCTCCACAAGTGCACTTGGAAGTGTAGTCGCTGTAGATCCGAGGCGAACATGCAAGGAAAATAAAAAACAGCATTTTTGCTTGCACATGATTGGATGATAAAATCAGCAGAGCTTCCCCTCATTTCAGATCTTCCCCTCAGATCTACAGCGACTGCACTTGTGGAGCAAAGTGGAGTTGCCTTTAGTAAATCAACCTCATTGTGTGATTGAGGGCAGCAGAAAGGTGAACCACAACTACCCGCCATCCCTGAGGGGACACATGGCTACAGTAATATCACCACTCATTTTTTTCTGCACTGCGTCTCTATGGGTTAGGGCTTTTGGTTAAAGTAGAACTATAGGCAAACCTTTTTTTCATTTTGGATAGAGTAAGTAAGGGTTCTAACCCCTGTAAGTAAATTTTTTTGCCATCCGGGTCTATTGGGGAGATTTACCTTTACTTCTTGTCCCATAGCCAAAACAGGAAGTGAGAGGAAATCCCTGTAAATTCAGGGAATCCCTTGGGAACCCCAGGTCACCAGAATCTATACTGGGGACAGCCAAAATTTGGGATTTTCTTTTACATTTAATGATAATGTAAACAGGACAAATAGAGAAGGTGAATCTCCCTAATGGGGACACAGACATCAATAAAAATTGACAAGCATTCTAATCCCTCTGCACTCTATTCTTTAGTTGTACTTTAAGTTGGTGGCAATTTTTGCAAGGTCTACGCAGTGCACCTGCACCAACACTATTTATTTATTATTTTTTCGTGTTTTGTCACTTTGCACTTTTATCTGTTTTTCTTTCACTTGAATGGAGGGTGTGGGTCCTTGGGCCTACCTTGAATTGTAGGGGAGGATGTCTGGCCATCAGGTAAGGATGGGCTCGGGCGTGTTCGGAACCGAATGTGCCCGATCCTGCCAGGAAGCCAACACTGCAGGCAACTAATGACAGGCAGTGAGACATTTCTGATCGCTGCAGCTGCGGATCGGGAAATGCCTCACTGCCTGTGATTCGCGCTGTGCAGTGTCAGCTTCCTGGTGGGATCGGGCACGTTCGGTTCCTAAGACGCCCATCCTTGCCATCAGGTTCCCTCCTCCCCTGAACCAGGGGATCTCACTTCAGGGGAACCCCTCACCTATTGCCTGTTGGTCAGCGTTGGCTGACCATGAGGAGAGGGGTGCGCCAGGTTTTTTGGCTAGGTGGACCAAGTTGAGCCGTTCAACTGTCAGGAGCCGTGAGACCCGGGAGGGGTGTCAGGGTAGAGTCCTACTTCTTTGGGAGATGGACTAGAGACACACCCTTAAGTGCACTTTTTTGTGTGTGTTTGTCTTTGTGGCTAATACAAGTCTTCAATACATGGGTGCCAGGGGCAAATCCAATGCCTTGCCTGCAGAGGCAGCCAATCCCAGTCCTCTTCTGTGCTCTCCTCTCCCTGCACTGTGTATCAAGCAAGGAGAGACGAGCTGTGGCCAGAGGAGAAAAACACTGTTGGTTGGCTTAAAGGGGCCACTGCCTGATGGGCACTACAGGTAGAGTAAGGAATGGTTACAACCCCTGCCAGATTTTCATGCTGTCTTGTCACATGTCCAAGACACACAACAGAAAGCAAGAGAATATTTTTCTAAAGTTTCTTGTCTACCCTTATTCCAGAAACTGCAAAAAATTTGGCTTTACATCCAGTTAGAGAGGGTGATCCGCCTGGGGCGACACAGACAGCAATACAAACCTTAGAGGGGTCCCAACTTTGTCATACTCAATCCAAAACTTAAAAATAAAAGGTTTTGGCTTTAGGTATATTTCTTATACTGATCCTGTGGGTTTGGGAGAACTTTGCTTTGTACAGTTGTTACAGCAGAGTAACCAGGACATCTCAGAACTGGAGGCCAGAATTAAAGATAGGCGGACAGGCAGGAATTTTAATGCAAAAGAGACATGTTTTTTGACATGCTTTGCAACCACTTAAAGACTAAGCCTTTTTCTGACATTTGTTGCTAAGTTAAAATCAGTATTTTTTTTGCTAAAAAAATACTTAGAACCCCCAAACATTACATATATTTTTTATCAGAGACCCTAGAGAATAAAATGGCAGTTGTTGCAATATTTTATGGCACGCTGTATTTGCGCAGCGGTCTTTTAAACACATTTTTTGGGGTCAAAAATACACTTCAATTAATTTAAAAAAACAAAACAGTAAAGTTTGCCCATTTTTTGTATAATGTGAAAGACGATGTTACCCAATGCTTCTATTTTATTTCTTATATAAATATTTTCCTGTTACCCTTTGACCAATCCAGAAAGTTGCTGAGTGTTTGGAGCTGACCGAATACTTTGAGCGTGTTAGGGGTCTGCATTTTGATGAATGCCATGAACTTTTTTCTGCTTTCATTCAGATGTTTCCACTTTTGAAGAATTTTTTTTTGTAAGCGGTTTATCAGATACAAAATTTGCTATTTATATTTCTTTATTCAGAGGCAATTATTTTCTTAGGCATTCTAAGAATGTGTATTGTTTCATAATACTAGTCTATAGTGTATGAAGCAACAGAGTGCATTATGTAATTGCGAGTTTAGCACAACATCTGTGTCACTATGTCCCTTTCCCATGCACTATTTATTTTCTTAAGCAGATAACTTTTTCTTATAAGTGGAAGCCATAATTTAAAGTGACAATAAAAATAAAAAATAAAAACAAAAGACACCGATAAAAGATACTTTATGCTTACCTGTACTTCCCTGCCTCTATACCCATTCATATATTCTTCGCTCTGTTGATGCTGAGCAAAAACACAATTTGGTAATTTCTCAAGCTGGCCACTACATTGCTACAGGACACAGCGACGGAACGCTTCTACAAAGTGTTTAGGGTAGTGTATTTAGAGGATGGGGATGTGGGAGAGCTTTGTTCCCCCCGACTACCCTTGTTAAAGGATATAATGTGGATCTAATAATTCAGAAGCCCGCCTAAGGATTAATTTAAATTCTGCATAATGTAGAAATTGTGCATTTTATCCTGATCTTCACAAAGTGTTTACATAATTCTGCAATCTGCAGGCAATAAAAAATATATGTATTTATTTTTCTAATGAGTAATTAAAGTTGACTTTCTGCACTTTATTAAAAAGAGCCATGCCAGTTGATTAAAGTGTATGTCTGGACAAGCTTTTTTTTGTCTGTCGGATAGCGTGGGAAAGGGTGAAGGCCTTTTTCAGTATTTTTGCAATCTCTGCCCATTAGGGAGATTTTTCATCACTTTTTGTCCCAGTGACAATGTCATTAGAACAGGAATGGAAAGAAAATATCTAACATGGCCACAATGGCAATAAACATGCATTTTATTAGTAGGGTAGAAGAAGGCTAGAGCATCTGCTATGGTTTCCTTGCTGTCTGTGTCCCTACTGGAGATTTTCCCTTACTTCCTTGTATTGTATTATCTCTTGCTTCACGCCTAGGGTTGCCACCTGTCCGGGATTCACCCGGACAGTTCGGGTTTTGAATCATGTGTCCGGTTTCAGACTGCCTGAAACCCGGGCACAATATTAGGCAGGAATGTGACTCACAACAGGGCCTGATAAGAAGATAAGGGGGCACTATGCACACCACATTACTATTCTCTTTGGAGCACCCAAAGGTGTCCCAGGTCTGTTACAATCCTATAGTGTATGCTAATTTTTTTTTTTTCCGATGTGCGCCGCTAAAGTGTTCGGGTTTGGCTTAAAGAAAAAGTGGCAACCCTATTCACGCCCCTTCATAAAGCCAGTCTGGTCCAAATGTATCAGACTCACTATATGATCTTGTAATCGAGAAGCTAAGATTTTTGCTAGGAGTTTAGTATTTGCGTTAAGGAGGGAGATGGGCCTATAGTTGGCACAATGCTGTGGGTCTTTCCCTGATTTTGGCAAGACCGTCACATATGCTAGTAGGGCCTCCGGTGGTAAAGGATTAGAGGCTGTGATTGAATTAAAGTAGCTACAAAGGAGAATTTCTTGCTTGGTCTCTAACTCATATATCTTATCCAGCAGCTCCTCTATTTCCTTCTGTCTTTCTTTTTTAATACGGGAACGTACGCTATCAATTCCCCTCTAATTACCATCTTATGAGCTTCCCATACAGCTTGTTCAGATACTTCCCCTGGGGTATTTAATTCAGGCCTTCCACTATCCGATTATCATCCAATAAAGACTCATTCAGGCTCCATATCCACTCCCTCTGGGCCATAGCTACTGGATATAGGGTCAAAGTAACAGAAGTGTGGTTTGAGATCATAATTGATTCAATAGTAGAGGAGCAAACATGGTTCAGGTAATATTGATCCACTAGTATGAAATCAAGGCATAAATACATATTATGAGTTTTAGAATAATAACTATAATCTTTGTTTTTGCTATGTAACGCTCGCCAGCTGTCCTCCAGGTGGAGAGAGCGCAACAGATGTTTAACATTTAAGACCTCTAAATGAAAATGGGGTATTACCCATTGACGTATCTAGGCCTGGGTCTAAGGTTATGTTGAAATAACCTCCCAACACCAAAAAACCCTACCTAAATCTCTCCAAACTTCTTAACGTTTAACCGTACCAGTACTAGGAGCATAAATAGCTGCAAGCGTATAGCATTGACCATATATTGAGCCTTTTAAAAAAAAAGCCCCTCTACATATACCTGTATTGATTCAAGGGCAAAAGGGCACAACCTCCTAATTGCTATGGTTACTACTCTGGCCCTTGAAATAGGGGATACTGCATGAAACCACTGGTCAAAAAAATGGAGAGGCATTTTAGGGGTAGACTCTGCCATGAAGTGCGTCTCCTGTAAAAATACCACATCTGCGGCCAGGCGACGCAGTTCATCCCAGAGATGCCCCCTTTTTTGTTGCAAACTCAGGCCTCTTACATTATATGAAACAATCTTCAATAAACTCCTCATTACAATCTCCTTTATAGAATGTGCAACTTTCTGAGTGCATTACTGTCCCTCTCCCGAGAATAATCTATATGTACCGTGAAAGGGATCTTAATCCTTTTTTCCCCTTGTCTATATCTGTGAAAACAAAAAAAGAAAAAAACAACTCCACCCTCAAAAAACAAACATCCACAAAAAACGTACTCAAACCCAATATCCCACTTTGTGGAATATACCAGCTATAGGGATGGGTTGTCCAGGAACCCATACCTATAACCCTCTCCCCTCTGCAATAAAGCAGTATATTCAATCCCTTATATCGGGACCAACCTACCAGGGAAATAGTACTCACATGTATCAATGAAGCACCCCTATTTCCTCCGGGGCAATCTCTTTAAAAAAACAAGTACAAAATACAAAAAGCTCCTATAACGTGGTTTCTTGTTACCAAAAAAAAAAGGGAAGGAAAAAGAGAACCCCCCCCCCATGTCCCAATTAATTTCTTTGTAATTCTATTCTTGCCCACGCCTATTTGTTTTAATCTTTGTCTATTAGGTTTTCAGTAAATAATTATAACATACATACTGGGGAGTCAATATAAAATATCAATGTTGGGAATACAATTTTATATCTTTGAATACATTTAAATATTTTAATAGGCAGTTATAACCTTATCTATCCTGATATCAAGGCTATCTTAAAGCGGAGTTCCACCCTAAAGTGGAACTTCCGCTGGTTGGATTCCTCCCCCCCTCAGGTGTCACATTTGGCACCTTTCGGGGGGGAGGGGGAAGAGGACACCTGTCTTTAGACAGGTGTCCTTTTCCACACATCCGGGAGCTCTGGCCGGCGGACGCGGCCGCTGACGTCAGAAGCCCGGCTCCCTCCTCCCTGCTCGCTCTGCTACTGGCCGCCTGGCCAGTAGCAGAGCGTGGCAGAGCTCGCGCATGCGCAGTAAGGTGCCCGGCGTGAAGCTGTACAGCTTACACGTCCGGGTTCCCTTACCCGCGATGGAGGCGGCTGCACCCGTCCCCCGATCCGAAGTCGCTGGACTCCAGGACAGGTAAGTGTCCTAATATTAAAAGTCAGCAGCTACTGTATGTGTAGCTGCTGACTTTTAATTTTTTTTTTTAGCCCGGACCTCCGCTTTAACGCTGTCTATATGGATTTTCTTTCCCATCTTACTTTATTGTTTCTAGTTTAAGGTTCCCTTCCTGTGCAAAGCCCTTTGAAAATGGACCTGCATCAGGACTGGAGCCCTAATCTCCCCCGCACCCACACTTTCTTTCACCCAATTAGGTTCAGAAAAAAAAAAAAAGAAAGAGAGAGAGAGAAAAAAATAATAAAAATTTATTCTGTTATAGGTGTTTCAGAAATAATCCCGAGGTATAATACTTATCCCATTTTTCCCATGTAGTACTAAACTGTTCGCCAGAACTTGTTTCAGTGTTGGTCATTTCCTCCATCAGACGCATCCCACCCATCTCACACCCCCATACTGCTATAGTAGGAGCTGTTTCCTTTTTCCATGAGCGAGCAATGATTGTTTTTGTTGCTGTTAACATGTGTCGTAAAATACAGGCGGTCCCCTAGTTACAAACATCCGATTTACGAACGACTCCTACTTACAAACGTAGGGAGACAACAGGTAGTAAGAGAAAATCTACCCCTAGGAAGGGAAATTCACTCCTGTAAGAGTTATTATGGGAAAAAGGGGTCTCCACTGAAGCTTTATCACCAATCCTTGCTTCCACAACAACCCAAAATTTTCAAAATCCAATTATCATTGGGACAGGAAGTGAGGTGAAATCTTCTGAACAGAAACATAGACAGCAAAACAAACATTACAGGGGTGTTAACCTTTCCCTATGCTATCCAAAAAGCCTAAAAATAGTTTTTTTGGCTGGAGCTACACTTAAAAAATGTACCTGTTCCGACTTACAAACAAATTCAACTTAAGAACAAACCTACAGTCCCTATCTTGTTTGTAACCCGGGGACCCCTGTATCTCTTTTAATAACCTTCAATGAACTGGGAATTATTGATAATATTGCTATAAGTATATCCGGTTGTAATGTAGATTTGGAAATTTCTCTATATATTTCAAATACCTTTGTCCAGAGTTGGAAGATCTTTGGGCAACAATACCAAATATGTGACATGGTCCCTTCTGCCCCTTTACATCACCAGCACGTCTCTGAAACACCT
The DNA here is from genome assembly GCA_018402905.1 of Glandirana rugosa. Taxonomy (NCBI): domain Eukaryota; kingdom Metazoa; phylum Chordata; class Amphibia; order Anura; family Ranidae; genus Glandirana; species Glandirana rugosa. The sequence continues at coordinate 738,750 of BLSH010023536.1, forward strand.
TCCCTTATTTTGTGCAAGTCTACTGGACACCTATACCATCTTGATATTATTTTATAGTTTCTTTCCTGGTGTTTGACAGCAGGAGATGATTTATGTATCAAAGTCAGCACTTTTTCAAATTGTGATATAGATATTGTCTTCCCAATCTCTTTTTCCCATTTGTCTAAATATATTACCTCTCTGTCTAAGTCTTTGCGGAGCAGTTCTTTATATGTCTTTGACAATATATGAGCTGGCTTATCTGTCTGTAATAAGATTTTTTCAAATTCTGTGGGTGTTCTTATTAGTTCGGAATTATTTTCTCTCCCCATTGTGCTCATTGGGGGAACCACCCCATCTACCAGGATCTGGGCCAATCTTACATCCTCCTGTCTTCTCCAGCCTAAGAAGCAAGAGGTCTCCATTGCTGGTTGAAAGTCAGGGTTAGAGAATAATGGTGTCATGGGCCCGATTCTAGTTGAGAGGGTACCTTTCTTAATAAGTGCATCCCAAACTTTTAGGGTAGATAAAATCAAATATGGTATATTTGTTGTTTTGGGGCGACTTGTTGGTGTAACCCAGGGTATGGATTTTAGTTTCATGCCCAGGATATCTTCCTCCAATCCTACCATAGTTTATATTTGGCCCTGTGGAACCAGTCAACCATGCTGGTTAAATGTATGGCTTGTATGTATTTTGTGAAATCCGGTAGGGCCAACCCCCCTATCGGCTTAGGTCTAACAAGTATGTCTCGTTTAATTCGGGAAGGTGTATGCTCCCAGATAAAACCCCGTTTACATCTATTTGAGCGACTCCTGAGGAAGCCCACATGGAACTTGATGCCATTGTTCTGGTCGCTGTAATTAATTTTTAGTCCTGTTCAGTCTCCAGTCTGGGAAGTCAACTTGGGGTAAATTCAATGTCTCTAAAAATTGTTGTAGATCATCCTTGGTTCGAAGGGTTGCTTTTTTAGGCAAAAGAGGAAGCCCCATCGGTAATTAACATTAACAGACCGCATGGCATCCAACAGAGGCCTGACAGATCGCCATTGTATAAGAGTGCGTTGTGATAAGTCCAGAAACAATAAAATATGTGCCCCGTCAAAGTCAATACTAGTTTTGCCATGCATTGCTTTCATAATGGACTATTTTACCCCATATTTATGTAATTTACAAATAACATCTCTCGGCCCATCAGCATTTTGGAGTATTTGGGCAGGGACACAATGAACTCAGTCTATTTCAATAGAGTTGGGTGTTGTTTCTCCCAGAATTTGACAGAATATGCCCTGTACTGTTGGCAACAAGTCTGGGGTCTGAGTGGCTTCAGGTAGACCCTGTATACGAATATTTTGGTGACAGTCTCTATTTTCGTAGTCGTCTAATTGATCCATATATATGTTCAGAACTTCCTCATCTTGTTTAATAATGTCTTGGGCATCCACCACTGCTTGCATAATGTCCTCCTGTCTATTTTCCACGGTCTCCACCCTGTGTCCCAGTCCCACTATATCATCCCTGAGTTCCTCTACTGCTTGTTTACAAGATGATTCCACTGCTTCAATCAACTGTTGAATATCCTCTTTAGTAGGGAGAGCCTTTATATGCTCTCTGATATCTCAATCCATATAATTTATAGTCAGCTTTGCTTGAGAAACAGTTTGTTCCTTTTCATGCAGTAAAATGGAACACTCCTGCTGTGTCATGACACTTATCTCTTCACATCCAGGGTCATATACTGTCTGATGGCTACTGTTCTCAGTCGGACTACCTGCATATGTCCTCATGTCCTTGCCGACCCCCTGAGTGTCACCTCCCAACATATCTTTATTATTGTTTTGCATGAGTTCACAGACTGGCACTAGAGAATCATGCTCAGATATAGAAAGTTCATCATCTTGAGACAATAAGATCTCACCTTGTGTCAGCTTGTCACTTCCTAATTCCAGGACATCTCCTCCACTGATGTTTGTTTCATGGCCAGACTTTGTACAGTCCTGACTGGCCTTGATGCGCCATATCCCAGTCCCGTAGTATTGCCGCCCAAGGCTGGTGACCCACGGGCTGATGAGAACAAGCCACCGGCTGTTTCAGGTGAACCGTGACCTTGTGTCCTGACGCAGCTGCCCTGGGCCGCATAACCGCGACCTATAGTCGGAGAGCTCCGTCCCACTAGTGAGGCCCCGCGGCTTGTTGCATGGCCACGTCAAGGCATCGAGCGGCCTCTGCCAACCTTAACCCCACCCAACCTCCCTGGTGGTCCTCTGCCATTTTACTGGCTGTCCTGTGTCTGGTGCCCGTGAGACCAGGTAAGCCCTGAGCCCTCCCGCTGGGATGCTGCATGACGACATGTAGTCATCATCCGGCGGAGTGTCAGCGGTGTGTCAGTGCTATAGGAGCCGCTGCTAGGTCACGTAGGAGCTATGTTTAGAGCCCGGGGATCACGGAGTGTTCCCAAAGCACGTCCTCACTCCATGCTCCTCCCTCCACCACGTTTTTGCTTTTTATTTATTTTCCTTGCACATGATTAGGTGTTTTTCGTAAAGTGAATTTTCACCAAGCTAAGAAAAATTCCCCTTCGAAGTGAAGAGCGTATTGCTTTTAGTAAATCAATATTGTTGTCCCCTGCCTATTTAGTGCCTCTTGATAGCCCACCCTCCCCAGCAAAGTTTTCTCACCCATCTATATTTCTTCGCTGTCTCCCTTTCTTGCAGGAGTCCACCCTGACATAATGTGTCTGGTGTCAGATGTCCGTAGTCCATATCCGTAAGCCACGCTCTTTTGCTCCAGGGAAGAAGAAAGTCAGGAAGGGAGCTCAGATAGGTGAGTATACCTTGCTGGTAGAGGGGGGAGTCATCATCAGACACCAGCATTTTGTCCTGAATGGGCAAAGTAATAGCATCTCTAAGTTATTTTACATATAAAGTACCCTCCCTCCCCCTTGTGCCATCTCTGCTGACTTTACCATCACAATCAGTGGCGGCCCATAATGTAGCGCCCCTCTATCCATGTGCCTGGCCCTCTAATCTACATGCAGGCATGGATCCCAATGTGTTTTTTTTTTTTTAGAAGCACGTGATTAGAGCTAGATGCCCTAATAGGTTTCAAAAAAGGGTGCGCACACCCACTTATGTGACAATAGCGAATGAATATATGCTATTGTCTTCCTGATTCTCCTCCCGGCCAATCAGGAACAGCTCCTGAGGCCCGATTGGCCAGTGATTCTTAGGACTCCCAATTATGTCTCAGGATACACTGGTTAATCAGGACACTTCCTGTTCAGCCCGGAGGAGAATGGAGAGGAGAATGGGCTGGCCCTTCATTCCCTCTGCCTCCCAAGGTTAGGCTCTCATTCATCTGCCGCGGGGGGGTGTTTGTGGCGATCATCCGTTATTCGTCTCCAGCAGGTGGGGGGTTGGTTTGTGGTGATTGTCCCCCCCCCCCCAAAAATATATACCAGCCGCGCCACTGATCACAATCAATGTCATAAATATCAGTCTGTCCCTGCATGCCTGGGTGCTATGTGTAATACTAGACTCTGACCTGTCCTTTCTGCTCCACATCAAATTGCTCTCCAAACCTTGCTACCTCAACCTCCGTAGCAGCTCCAAAATACACCCCTTCCTAGCCAATGACACAAAAAGCTACTAATTTACTCCCTGGTTAACTCTGACTTTGACTATTGCAATTCCCTCCTCATTGGCTTACCTTGACATAGGCTATCCCCTTTTCAGTCCATCACCTTACCAACCAGTGTCTGTTACCTCTCTCTGTCAGTCCCTTTACTGGCTTCCACTCACCCAATAAATAAAATTGAAAATACTAACAACAACCTATAAAGCCATCCACAGCTCGGCCCCCAGCTACATCACTTATCTTATTTTAAATTACCAACCAAACTGTTCTCCTCGATCCTCGTAAGACCTCCTGCTCTCTAGCTTCCTTGTCACCTCCTCCAATGCTCACCTCCAGGACTTCTCCAGAGCCTTTCCCATCCTTTGAAACTCCCTATCCCAATCTGTCTCACTATCTTTTACTTTATTTGGCTTTAGGTGATCCCTGAAAACACTTATCTTCAGAGGGGCCTATCTTGTTTCTAACTAATAAACTATGCTTTTTATTCCTCAATCAGCTCATCCATAACAGTTGACACCTTTTGTATCACTGGACCCTAAATTTTAGATTGTAAGTTTTATGAGCGGGGCCCTCTGGTCCCTGTTCTATTGAATTGTATTGTCACTGTAATTTTTTTTTTTTGCTGTGCAAACTGTTGGCGCTATATAAATCCTGTGTAATAATAATAATAATTCTTTCTCCCTCCATTTTCTTAAGTGCTGTGCAAACTGTTGATGCTATATAAGTCCTGTATAATAATATTAATTGTCATTCGCTGCTATAGAAATGTGTGAGCCCAGCCTTCATGCTTCAATTAAATGAAACATACTATACTATACCTACTACAAAAATTGGTCGACCTGCAAATCATCACTTTTACAAAATACCGCTTCGGCCTATTGTGTTGTGAATGCGTCTATCTCCAGAGACTACAATGCATGACCTGGAATTCCAAGACAGAAAACCCAGCTGTCTGCCGAGTGAGATGAATGGCTTGGCATCTGTAAACGTTTTACTGTGACATCAGGAACCCGCCAGGAATGCAGAGGTCACACCAGAGCCAGATCACTTTCACTCATAACATCCATTTATCTGCGCATATTACTGTATTCATGAGATTAAAAGGGGATTTCTTTCCATGTGTCAAGATTTCAGATTCCCTATTATTGAATGATTACTGACACAGAGAGAAGCTGTGCAGGACTAATGTCAAAGTACAAACGATTGTGTTTCATGGCAGACCTTCAATAGGCGCACACTGACGTTTTAGTTCAATGCAGATCTAAATGGACGAAGCCTTCTTTGTAGTCTGGAGCTTATAAATAAATCTGAAAGTATGCATTACATTTCAGAGTCATTTTAGGTACAAGGGAATTTTTTTATATTATTAATGTAAACCTGTAGCCAATGTTACCTCAGTGGAATGCGATAGCGGGAAGCTGCAGATTGCTGTTTTTGGCGTAAATTTCTTTCTAAGGCAGCTACTCTTAACTTGGGTTCCTCCAGATGTCCATGGAGGATCCTTGAGCTATGGCTCATTGACTTCCAATTTGATGGTGCCTGCATGCAGTATATCTAGGGCCAACACAGCGTGGCAGAGCCAGCAGTATAATACCAATGATCTTTTTAGCTTTCTATAAGGGTGACCTTCTGACCAATACTGAAAGGGGGACATTCTTCCCATTGACCACCAATGTAAGGGGCATTCTTCCATTTGACCACCAATGTAAGGGGCATTCTTCCATTTGACCACCAATGTAAGGGGCATTCTTCCATTTGACCACCAATGTAAGGGGCATTCTTCCCACTGACCACAGATAAATTGTGTTCTGCAAGGGTTCCTTTTGCAAAGTCTAGATGTGCAAAGTTAGCAGAGACATATCCCAACAGACTAAAAGCTGTAATTAAAGCAAAAGGTGGTTCAACAAAATGACATAAGGGGGTGATCCTTTTTCCAACTCAGTGATTCTGTTTTTTTGTTTTTATTTTACCCTGACATGCTGGTGTTATGTCTTTCACTTGGATGTTATAAGTTGCACTGAGTAAATACAGCTGTCTGTCTTCATTTCAGGCTGCAGAAACAAAATGTGAATATTTTAAAGGAGAAGTACAGCCAACGTTAATTTGGCTGTACTTCTCCTGTGGATCACAGGAATGCAGTTCTAAAGCCTGCTGTTGGCTGACATCACAGAGCCAGTCCAGGCTCGGGAAGAATCTTGACCATATGTTCAGTATCTGCCCACATGCCTGGACCAGCACCCAGCTCAGCCACTCAGAGAGCTGCTGAGAGCCTGAGCTGGTCGCTCCCGCCCCCTCCACAGCCCAGCACTCCAGTGAGCACAGGGGCAGAGCAGAGAGCCAGTGACTAACAGTCACCGGCCCTCTGCTCACAGAGCTGTGAGAACCAAGTGATTGGTGGTGATTGATCACTCGGTTCTCAGGTGTTAGAGCCGAGGGGGGGGGCGATGCTGCATCCACCTAGGTAAGTATGATTCCCAAAAAAAGCTAATCCCATACTTCTCTTTTAAAGGGTGGTGATTATTTTCTATACCCACTGTATGCATGAGAGGGCAAGCCACGGTGCTAGCTTCCTGAATGGGGTTGGATTTTGGGACTGGATTTTGACACTAATAAGACGCTACTAGACACAAAATAGGTTGAAGGTGCCTACTATTGCCAGTTTGCTAAGGTAATACTGGCCACAGGCACAATTAAAAGTGTAAAAATTATTTTTCTTTGCAGTTTTGAAAAGAGCGGTGAGGGCGTATTAGCCCTTTCAGGTATTATTTACTGTCTGGGTCCCTGTGTATGCTGGGTTCACACTTGACCGACACGACAATGATCCGACTTTCATCCTACTTTGTCTGCGGCATGTGTCCTACGACGGTCCTACATCAGTCCTACATCAGTCTGACTTCAGTGAACAGGGATCCGACTTTGATCCCGAAAATACCAGGCACCTTGTGCTCTCAGGATCTTGAAGGGGAACCCCCGCCAAATTAAAAGAATGGCATGGGTTCCTTCTCCAAGAGCATTCCAGGCCCTTCGGCCTGGTATGGATTTTAAAGGGAACCTCATCCGAACTGTCGGATGAGTCAGCCAGAAGTAGCAAGACTGTAATGTTAATCTTCATAACACGTCACAGGAAGCACCCTCATGGCTAACAGAGGACAGAATTAGGAATAGAGTTGATAAACTTAAAGTGTTACTAAACCCACAACAGTAAAATCTGTCTGTATATGAAGCATAGCATGCTTGTTATATTCACTGTGAAAGTTAAGGGGTTAATCCTCTGGATTGTGTAAAAAGGCTCTTTGACACTATATGGACAGATCCTCCCCTTCCTGCACTGTCTATCTTGGCAAGGCCATATAGTACAGTGAGGGTAGCCGTCCTGCACATGCTCAGTTTAGTTCTATTGCTGGAGAGAATATTTCCTGTTTCAGTTGAACTGTTCAGGTCACATGATATTGACATCACACATGTGGGTGTGTATACAGGCTATAATGAAAATCTCCTCCTACCTGAAAACTCAGCACTGGACAAACTGTGCAGTTAATAGTGTGACCGTGGTATACAGATCAGCGAAAAAGGTATATAGTGGCTGTATTTTAATGTAAAAAGAAGATTTATAAGCTGTGGGCACTGTGGGGGGGCAGAGGAACTATTTTCATATTACTGGGTTCAGTAATACCTTAACATCAATGAATCACCAGGACCTCTCTAGCTTCCTTGTCACCTCCTCCCATATTCGCCTCCAGGACTTCTCCCAAGCCTCTCCCATCCTCTGGAATTAAGAATAACAAAAAATGATTGAGCAAATGGAAAATAAAGCAGCAAACACTGCGTTAGACCATATAATGCAAACAAAACAAAAACAAATAAAGTGTTGCGCTAAAGTGTATAAATAAATAGTGAAAAATCAAATATAAAGCATATCCATTGAAATTAGTAATAGTCCCAATCAGTCCAAAAAACGTGATCTCAGTGAAAATGAAGAACAGTAAAACCCTCCAATTTTAATGGACGAGATGGGGTCAATCCAAATCAAGTGGCAAACTTCTCTTAAACCACACATAGAAAAAGATGGATCCTTACCGGAAAGGTTGGATTCACATAATCGTACGACCAGTGAATCAGTTGCGCTTGTATGGAATCCTCCACGGTATTGGTAGAGATGAATCTCCTTCTCCAATCAGCAGCCAGATGCACCACACATCAGATAGGTAGAAGCTCTTAGTATAACAACTCAGAGGGGTACATGTGGAGAAAGAACACGCCCCACATAGTGTAGTACCAAACGCCATTTTTATTTAAAAGCAGGTGTACAGGAACATATAGAAGCCAGCATAGACAGGATAAAAGCAACTGCGATAGGCACACTGTCCTCACTCGACGCGTTTCGTCCTCATGGACATTGTTTGGGGTATGGGGGAATTCTCTACCCCAGGGATAGGCAACCTGGGGCCCTCCAGCTGTTGCAGAACTACAAGTCCCATCATGCCTCTGGGAGTAATTGTAACTGCCAGCCTTGTAATGCCTCATGGGAAATGCAGTTCCACAACAGCTGCTACTGGTTGCCTACCCCTGCTCTACCCCAATCTGTAAGACTGTCTCCAAATCTATCCACTTTTAGGCAATCCCTGAAAACTTTTCTCTTCACAGAAGCCTATCCTGCCCCCACCTAACAACTATATTTTCATTTTCTTTATAAGTTCATCCCCCACAGTTATTACCCTTTCATATCACCTGACCCTCTTTCCTAGATTTTTGCAGGGGCAGCTGTTGACAGCCCATGCACTACTGACGTTGGCACCCCCCCAGCCAGGAATAATAATAATGGTGAGTTAGACTGAGGCTGAGCTCAGGATGGCACTCTTTGATCCAGGAAGGATGCTCCCAGTGCCCTGTGTGGTGCTCTGTGGGCTCTGTCTACAGTGAGCTACACAGGCCTCAGATTACGGTAAGCAGAAGGAACTTTGCAGGGCCCTCTGATTCCTCCTGTATTGAATTGCATTGTAATTGTACCGTCTGCCCTAATTTTGTAAAGCGCTGCACAAATTGTCCACGCTATATAAATCCTGTATAATAATAATAATAATCTCAAGAAAGCCCTAGCGACCACAGAACCTTGGTCTAATGTAAAAGCTGAATAAAAGAATAGGTTAATAAGTATTTCATGGGTAAATTAACTACAGAATTTTGCTATATTTGTTTTCTACATAAAAACAGACAATAGAAAAGAATAAAGTATGTCATTAGATATGCCCACAGACCCAACTGAGTTAATATGACAAAGTGGTCCTCCACCACAGGCAACCACCCACCCACTATCTCATCACAATCAGCATAAACAACCACAGCTAAACATAATAAACAACTTAGAATAAAAGTATAACAAGATTAAATAGGGATATAATAACAAGATAAAAAAAACTAATGAGCGTATCAGAGGGACCATTCATCATCCTGGATCACAGTACATTACAGCTCATTTTCATCAAAAAAGCAATCTCTCTAAGCCGCTGCTTGCAGACCAATTCCAACAGAAATTAAACAAAAACATATGATGATAAATCGCAAAACATAATTAACCGTCTTAAAAGAATACTAGGAGAAGCCATCAAAGAAGCACATTATAAATACAATCCTTGGGTAGATGAAGTCAGTGATGAATCCTCATGCAGTTCATTCCTACTTGATAAGTCACAAGGCATGATTAAACGTCTTTTAAGAATTCCATAATTAAAGGGCAATCCAGGAAAACAAATGAAATCAATCAGTGAGCCACTCATGCTATCCCACAATAACTGCAACTGTGCTCTAATCATAAAGTTCCTTCTGCTTACCGTAATCTGAGGCCTGTGTAGCTTACTGTAGACAGAGCCCACAGAGCACCACACATGGCACTGGGAGCATCCTTCCTGGATCAAAGAGTGCCATCCTGAGCTCAGCCTCAGTCTAACTCACCATTATTATTATTCCTGGCTGGGGGGGTGCCAACGTCAGTAGTGC
>BLSH010023536.1:791697-807487 GCA_018402905.1 Glandirana rugosa
TTTACGTACGAGTTAGCCTAAGTCCAGTCCACTAACTGAACCGGTAACGTATTGTAAGGTGAAGAAAGGGAATTTTTGAGAAACCAACGAAAGCGTCATACGAAGCCCAGTAACGGGTAGACGTGACACTTCGCGGTACCACCTCATCAGTGAAGCATGGCGGTGGTAGTGTCATGGTGTGGGCATGTATGGCTGCCAATGGAACTGGTTCTCTTGTATTTATTGATGATGTGACTGCTGACAAAAGCAGCAGGATGAATTCTGAAGTGTTTCGGGCAATATTATCTGCTCATATTCAGCCAAATGCTTCAGAACTCATTGGATGGCGCTTCACAGTGCAGATGGGCAATGACCCGAAGCATACTGCGAAAGCAACCAAAGAGTTTTTAAGGGAAAGAAGTGGAATGTTATGCAATGGCCAAGTCAATCACCTGACCTGAATCCGATTGAGCATGCATTTCACTTGCTGAAGACAAAACTGAAGGGAAAATGCCCCAAGAACAAGCAGGAACTGAAGACAGTTGCAGTAGAGGCCTGGCAGAGCATCACCAGGGATGAAACCCAGCATCTGGTGATGTCTATGTGTTCCAGACTTCAGCCTGCAATTGACTGCAAAGGATTTGCAACCAAGTATTAAAAAGTGAAAGATTGATTTATGATTGTTAATCTGTCCCATTACTTTTGGTCCCTTATAAAGTGGGAGGCACATATACAAACTGTTGTAATTCCTACATCGCCTTCTGTACTGCAGCAACCCCCCAGAACCCCCCCCCCCCCTTTTACTTACCTGAACCCGATCGTTCCAGCGACAGGGACGAGCACAGCAGCTCCAGCCGCTGTCTTGGGTCCTCATTGGATAGATTGACAGCAGCAGGAGCCATTGGCTCCCGCTGCTGTCAGTCAAATCCAGCGACATGGGAGCCGGGGGGTAGGGTCGAGTCCTGCTGTCTGTGTCAATGGACGCCGCAGCAGGACTCGGGAGCGTGCCTGCACAGGTGCCCCCATGGAAAGCAGCTCTCTGTGGGGGCACACGAGAAGAGGAGGAGCCAGGAGCGCCACTGGAGGACCCCAGAAGAGGAGGATTGGGGCAACTCTGTGCAAAACCCTTGCACGGAGGAGTTAAGTATAACATGTTTGTTATTAAAAAAACAAAACAAAAAAAAAACACGAACCTTTACAACCCCTTTTAGAGACACACAGCTATGAAAAAAAACTACCACTGGCTCTAACTCTTCATCTGCCTCTCCAAAATTAAAAAATAGAGCTTTGGCTGTCTTTACATAATGAAATGTAGACGGAATGACCAGAATAAAGAGGTGTAAACATCTGTCAATATCAAATGTTTTATTAATTCCTTCCTTGGCCATGGGAGATACAATAAAATCAGCAGCTCACCGCTATCCGAATCTATACTTGTCATGGGCTTCTCCAGAATCTCTATTATAACAAATGTACTAATATTTGATTTGGTGTGAGCCTTTAAAATGTAAAACAGTCACCGCAGAGGACACAAATATGCCATTGTAGTAAAAGCACTGTAGTATACTCATTTTACATAAGTGAACATGTGCTGTGCCCACACGGGTTACAGTAAAATATTTATCTCCAGCCTCTGCATACATTCATTTTTCCCTTTGCTTCTCTGCTTTTCCATTGGTTTATATTTTATTTTGCTGTACAGCCTAGTCTGCATGTACGTACAAATGACTGCATGTAAAAAAAAAAAATCGAATTACATGCATTAACCACATGCCAAGACAATATTTATTGTAATAGTGGTGCTTTCAGCTGATCCTACGCTTTACATAGTCCTTGGACATGCAGGCACTATCAGTCCACCCCTATCTTCACCCAGTCCATGTTATTCAATTATTCCCCAATCCTCACCCAGTCCACGTTCTACCAATATTCCTTCATCCTCACCCAGTCCACGTTCTACCAATATTCCTTCATCCTCACCCAGTCCACGTTCTACCAATATTCCTTCATCCTCACCCAGTCCACGTTCTACCAATATTACCCCATCCTCACTCAGTCCATGTTCTAGCAATATTACCCCATCCTCACTCAGTCCATGTTCTAGCAATATTACCCCATCCTCACTCAATTCATGTTCTAGCAATATTACCCCATCCTCACTCAGTACATCTTCTAGCAATATTACCCCATCCTCACTCAGTCCATGTTTTAGCAATATTACCCTATCCTCACCCAGTTTGTGTTCTACCAATATTCCCCAATTCTCACCCAATCCAAGTTCTACCAATATTACCCCCCAGTTTATGTTCTACTAATATTCCCCAATTCTCACCCAGTCCATATTTATACCAATATTTTCCCATCCTCATCCAGTCCATGTTCTACCAATATTATCCCATTCTCACCCAGTCCATGTTCTACCAATATTACCCTATTCTTACCCAGTCCATGTTCTTCCAATATTACCCCATCCTCACCCAGTTTATGTTCTACCAATATTTCCCAATTCTAAACCAGTCCATGTTGCAACAATATTTCCCTATCCTCATCCAGTCCAATGTTCTACCAATATTCCCTCATCCTCACCCAGTTGGTGTTCTACCACTATTCCCCAATTCTCACCCAGTCCACGTTGTACCAATATCTCCCCATCCTCACCCAGTCCTATGTTCTATCAATATTTCCTCATCCTCACCCAGTCCATGTTCTAACAATATTCCCCATTTTCACCCAGTCTATATTCTACCAATATTCCCCTATTCTCACCTATTGCAAAGATCTAACAAAATGACCCCATCCTCACTAAATCCACATCCTACCACCATTCCCTTATCTTCACCCTGTCAATGTTCTACCAATATTCTCCCATTCTTACCCAGTCCATATTCTACAAATATTCCCTAATCTTTACCTAGTCCTTGTTTTACCAGTATTCCTCCATCTTCACTAAATCCATGTTCTACCAATGTTCCCCCATGCTCATCCAGTATATGTTCTTCCAATATTCTCCTCTCCTCACCCAGTCCATGTTCTACCAATATTCCCCTATCTTTACCCAGTTAATGTTCTACCATTATCCCCTCATCCTCACCCAGTCCATGTTCTACAATTATTACTCCATCTTCGATGCATGCATCCTGGCACCCTTGTTGTGCATGTTGACACCACTTCCAACACCCGCAATGTTAGTCATTTAGCCAAAATCAAGGAAAGAATGAGAGATCAGCTATTCCTCTTATCCTTAGCTGACCTTATACTAATCAGATTGGGATGAAGCAAATCATACTGGGCAAAGCAGCAAATCAGCTAAAATTTCCAAATAATCATATCAGATCTGGCCTCAGCATGCCTGGTCCTGTATGCATGATAACCATAGTGAGTAAATTGTGTGCTTATTGTTCACGTGGCCTGATGTCTTTCTTTCATTTTTATGGTTTTCCTGATATGATAATGTTTCATTAAAAATGGTATACTTGGATATTTCTTAACGCTACACTAGGGATAAGTGAACCAAGCAAAGTCTTGTTTGCTGAACCCAGCAGGAAATCTGGGAACTCCAAACATATCACTTAAACACCATTGGGGTCTTTGGGAGCCAAACCTGGTCTTTTTCTGCCATTTTTCCAAGTCAATTTGCAAGCTTATGTTAAAAAAAATACAAAGGGCATGGGTAGCTAAACACTGCAAAAAAAAGTAAAAATATCATTAAGCAGGTCTTTTAAGAATGCCAAAAGGGCAACAATAAAAATACACAAATTGTTTAAACAACATGACTGGGGGTTACAGTAAAGTAGCTCGTGACTTTGCGCATCAGTACAATCAGTACAGTCTCCTCCCTGCAAATGCGATCTTCAGAAATGACAGATCCTTCCCGAGCCTACTTCACTTTATAGAAAACAACATGGAGTCCCCATCAAAATCCATACATGACCCTTATACAGTTGATAAGAGTGTGGTATTGGCTTTAAAAGGGACTCTATGTTGTTTTTTTCCCACAGAAGCAGGCTGGGAAAGGATCTATCATTTATTGTGCACCCCCTCCCCTTCTGAACCTTACCAGACCCCATGCCCTCAACGTACGCTGCAAGGCATCTCATCTCTATGTTGAAAAGGCCTTCTTCCCACATGTCTGGCCCAGTGGATGTTGGGGGGGGCTTAGTGGAATCTGTAGAATAAGGGGGCCCCGGATATTGGACCCCTTCCCCAATGTGAATGAATGAGAGGACCCAAGCCATCATTTCCTGTCACAAATGACAGATTCCCGCCTGGCTGTTGAATGTCAACAAACCGGTGTGGAATCTCAGGTGATGTCATTGCCCAAATAGGTTCATGACCATATTTGGTCAGTGATGTCACCTTGGATCTCCAGCCGGGGATGACAATATTTGGTCAATGATGTCACCCGTGATCCTCAGCTGGTATAACAGAACACATACTGTTCTGTTCAAATTATGCTTTATGCATTGACATAAACCATAGATCTAGGCTTTCCGGACAGTATGGTCACCTGCTGATTTGGCATCGTCCGGCTTAACTCTTCAATAAGACACAGGAGTTGAATCCAACACATTTTTATTTCAACCATCTGCAGTATATAGGATTTTTTTCAGTCTGTTGAAGTATAGGAAGATATTTTGGAAGATTTACTAAATCTGGAGCATGCAAAACTTGGCGCAGCACTGTATAGAAACCGATTAGCTTCCATTCCAGGTTATATTGTCAAAGCTTAATTGAACAAGCTAAACTTAGAAGCTGATTGGCTATCAATTATAGCTGCGCTAGGTTCTGAGTGCTCCAGTTTTAGTAAATCTCCCCCACTGACTTTCCAAAGACTTGTCTGTTGTTAAAAATGAACATTGACTGGGGAAATATGTAAAAAGCAGGTAGAGTCCAGCTAGGTCAGAATCAGTGGCGGCTGGTGGTATATATATATATATTTTTTGGGAGGGCATCAGGTGGTGTCTTCTCCTCCTCCTGGTGCTTCAAGGAAGCTTCCCCTGTGTCTCCTCCTCTTCAGTGGCCAATAGAATCGCTTCCCCTCTCGGCCAATCGGGTGACAGGTCTCAGGACCCACTTCCTGATTGGCCGGGAGGACAAAATTAATTCGCTATTGTCACACAACTGGATGGGCTCACTGCGCCCCAAGCCCACCCTTGTTTGAAGCCTATGAAAGCCTCTGGTTCTAATCATGTGCTTCTAAAATGAAAAAAAAAGCCCCCATTGGAATCCATGCGTCCGGCGTCCCACATGTAGATTAGGGGGCCGGACTCATGGATTAGGGGGGCCACGCCCCTGTGCCCTGCATTATGGACCGCCACTGGTCAGAACTAAAGCTGACTATACACTGAAATTCAGTTGGTTCAGCAGGGAATGGCTAAAATTGGAAGGGGCATTTAATCGCTTACTTAGTATGCAGCTTCTTTATCATTTAATCTTTGCCTATGTTCCAGTATAAGCTGGCGCCATGACTGCTGCCCCAGGTTTTCTATTTCAGAGTGGCTCCTTTCCCTGGCATTAACCTATGGAGCCATTATTGTATGCAGGGACTAGAGTTGTCTCCCTACACTGTGTGCATCAATAGAAACACACAGTCCCATAGCCTAGGATGGCAAGCCATTCCTCTGCTCCTCCCTTCTCCAAGCTAACAGACTGACCACTGTTAACTATTTTCTGTGAACTGGAAATTCAGGAACGCAGAACTAAGAGAGCAGGAGCCAGCAGCATTAAAAGTTGGAAGCTGAAAATGCCAGGATTAGAATTTTAACAAATAGTTTACTGGGCATCTACTGGGCAACTTTTTTATTATTATTGTGTTCAATGTGTTAAGCTAAAAAAAAACCTTTAGCCCAATTTCAAACAGGGGCGATCTGACTTTGGCGCGACTTTGCTAGGCGATTTTAACGCGACTTCAGCATAACTTCGGGTGACTTACAACGTGACTCCATGCCAGGCGACTTTGCCTGTGGCCAATCAGAGAAGGGAGGGAGGGGGTTGCCTTTTAAAATGATTTTCTTTTAAACTGTAAGTCGCTTCACTATAGAAAGGGTATCTCACTTGGAGGCGACTTCCATTGAATTCTATGGGTACAAGTCGGATAGAAGTCGCCTTGAAGTAGTACACAAACCTTTTCTGAAGTCGGAGTGAGTAGTGTTAAGACAGTTCCCAGTCACTTCAATGGGATTTCAGATGTCAAGCGACTTGTGGCGACTCAAGAAGGAGTGCAAGTCGCTACTGTGTGAACGGGCTCTGAGGGTTTAATACTACTTTAAAGAGGTATTAAACTGAAAAGCAAACATATTATTTTGCAGGATGTTTTCTTTCTTCTATTTTCATCTGGTGATCAGTAAGTCTGTTGTTTTTCAAAAGAGCAAGCTCTCCAACAGAATGTATCAGTTACAGAGATGAGACAAACCATGTAACAATGACAGGAATGCTTACAATGATCGGCCTTTATTTATTTATGTAAAACATTTAGCCCAAAAGGGAAAAAAACAGTTTGCTGTAACTGATTAACCCCTTCCCTCCCAAATGACGGCTACAACGTGAGCTTACTTTGCCAGGAGACATCCTCCCGTGATCGCGCTGTCCGCTGATCACAGATCGCGGTAAAGGGACAATCACAGCGTCCCTTTGCCATTGGATCAACTGTGTCCAATGACAGCTGATCACAGATGTAAACACAAGGTGGTTATCGGCTTTTCTTTCCTCATGCTGACAGCATGGGGAGAGGAGAAGAGAACCGATAACCGTCTTCTGTTAAAGGGACAGCAGCACTGATAATCAGGGCACTGGTTATCAGTGTCCTGATTATCAGTGCAATCCCAACAGTGCCCACCAGTGCTGCCAATCAGTGCCCATCAGTGCTGCCAATCAGTTTTTATCAGTGCTGCCAATCAGTGCCTCCTCATCAGTGTCACCTATCAGCGCTGCCTATCAGTGTCACCTATCAGTTCCCATCAGTGCCACCTATCAGTGCCTCCTCATCAGTGTCAGCTATCAGTGCTGCCTATCAGTGGTCACCTATCAGTGCTGCCTTTCAGAGTTCATCAGTGCCACCTATCAGTGACCATTAGTACCACCTACCAGTGCTCATCAGTACCACCTATCAGTGCCCATCAGTGCCACATATCAGTGAAATTGCATCAGTGCCCACCAGTGCTGCCTCATCAGTGCCACCAATCAGTGGCCATTAGTGCCGTCTCATCAACACACATTAGTGAAGAAGAAAAATTACCTGTTTAAAAAATGTTATAAAAAACTATGAGGCAAAAAATTTTTCCCAAAAATGTTGGTCTTTTTTCGTTTGTTTAGCAAAAATAAAAAACCCTAATGGTGATTAAATACCACCAAAAGAAAGCTCTTTGTGTGGAAAAAAAGGATAAAAATGTAGTTTGGGTACAGTGTTGCATAACCGCTCAATTGTCATTCAAAGTGCAACAGCGCTGAAAGCTGAAAATTGGCCTGGGCAGGAAGGGGATAAAAGTGCCAGGTAGGCAAGCGGTTAAAGTGTGAGTCGGAGTTTGGCTTCAGTGTGTAAGTGATTAATTTGCTATTACACATAACAATCTCCCCCTCCCCAAACTGACAATGCTGCTGTCAAAAGGTGCCTTATGTGCTCCTTCAGAAGTTTTACTGGCCAATCACCAGGTGCCTGCACAAAAGAAAACTAATGCGGTCACTACATCTAATGATTGGTAAGCTGCAATATATGACATTTTTGGGTTTAATACTGCTTTGAATTTTAAAAGTGCTTTGGCTGATTCTGAGCTGCGAGCTTGTGACTTGCAATTCAGTTTTATCGCAGACATCAGCTGAGGTTTGTTTGGATGGCGTCATCTTCAAGCGTGGATATGTGTATTCAGTTTACTAATAGGCTGCAAAAGTTTATGGGATGTAATTGAAAACTCTCCGAGTGCTGTAAATCAAGTACATTTTAAACAGGAACAAAACCACTTCAACTTTATAACACAAGGAAAAAAAGCGGTGTAAGTGCAATCTGAGACACATATAATGGGATGTAGGAATTGTTGCTGGATTGATGGGTTATGCATGCACAGTGCTTTGTTTTATTCTAGAAATCAGAGCACTTAAAGTGTTATTGAACCCAAAAACAAAAATGTAATATGTAGCTTACCAATCATTAGGTGTGGTGGCTGCATCAGTTTTCTTTTTTCCTTTAAACATGGATGGGGATAGTGTGGGATGCCCACGAATGAATCACAGGACCTACTATATAAACCGCCACATATACACTCCTCCTTCCTCCAGCACATATACTTGCTGACCGTTACTCTTCTCCTTCCTCTCTCCTGCACACTACTTGCTGTTACCGGCCTGAAAGGCAATTTATCAGACCTCCATGACACTTCCTCTTCCACCACAGCTAGCACATGGTGAGACCTGCTCTTACTGCTAGCAGGACCTCCGGACCCCCATTGTGGGTAAGGGTCACAGGCTCCTAGTTCTCAAGCCATGGACCCCCAATAGTGTAGCTAAGTACATTGGTGCTAGCTGGACACTAGATGAACTACAACTCCCAGCCCATCCCTCTTCCAGGCTCCTCCAGCCTGCCTTACTGTCCAGTGGCCCTCCTTCCCCTGCTTGGCTTCTCCGACCTCTACAGACTGTCCACTGTCTTCTCCCCAGCCTGCTCCAGCCTTTTCATCCAACTCCAAGGGGCTACCACTCACCGACACCAGTGGATCCTTTAAAGAGCCTTTAACCACTTCAGCCCCGGAAGGATTTCCAGCTTTAGGACCGGAGCCCTTTTTGCAATTCGGCGCTGCGTCGCTTTAACTGAAAATTACGCGGTCGTGCGACGTTGTACCCAAACAAAATTTGCGTTCTTTTTTCCCCACAAACAGAGCTTTCTTTTGGTGGTATTTGATCACCGCTGTGTCATTTCTGATCGCCGCTATAAACAAAAGAAGAGCGACAATTTTGCAAAAAAACCCACATTTCTTACTTTTTGCTAAAATACAAATCCAAAAAAAAAAATATAAAAAAAATTTTTTTCACAGTTTTTGGCCGATTTATATTCTTCCTCATATTTGTGATAAAAAAAAATCGCAATCGGCGTTTATTGATTGGTTTGCGCAAAAGTGGCCGCGTTTACGGATGATGAGAATTCATTTTTGGGGTTTTTTTCTTTTTTTTTTTTTTACTAGTTATGGCGGCGATCTGCGATTTTTAGCGGTACTGCGATATTTCAGCGGACATGTCGGACCATTTTGACACTTTTTTGGGACCATTGGCATTTATACAGCGATCAGTGCTATAAAAATGCACTGATTACTGTGTAAATGCCATTGGCAGTGAAGGGGTTAACCTGCAGGGGGCGCTCTAAGGGTTAACAGTGTTCCCTGGGCGTGTTCTAACTGTATGGGGACTGCCCTAGCTGGGGAAGGGAAGTGGTCACAGCCTCCATATACAGGAAGGCTGTGATCACAGCCCTTCCCCCTTCACAGAACGGAGGTCCGTGTTTCCACCGCACCCGCTCCCTGGCCCTCCCCGAACACAGTGAGCGCGGGCGCGCCTCCAGCGGCGCGCGCACGCTCACAGTGCGCGTTATCGCAGCCGCCATCGTATGACGGCGATTTGCGATAATGAACCACCTTGTCGCCGTCAACCTGCGGTTGGCGGTCGGCAAGTGGTTAATGTAACCCCTCTGCTGCTCTCCTGCTTCCTTGTGCTACTCCAGGATGATGACTCCTCTCCTGGCTGCACCTGAGCCTCCAGGCCTCAAGGTCACCCCCTCCCAGACTGGGGGCTCCCTCCCGGATGAGGCCTCCACAGCACCCCTGCTACATTATCCACTCTTCCACTCTGACTCCTCCTTCCCCTGCTGGGCAGATCAATATATTTAAGGAGGCCTGCCCCCTGCCAATCCAGATTGGGGATTGGTCAGAGCTCTTTAGCATACATCAGAAAGTGACACCTCCTCATCCATCCCCTTTTCCAGAACCTTCCGGCCCCAAAAGGGAGGAGTATCCAAGGGGTGTTCCTTCCTGCAATCTCCAGCCCTCCCTGAGCAACTCCCAGATCAAAACAATCAGGCCTGCTCTCACTGTCAGGTAGAGTTGCCATCTCATCCCTTTAAACCCGAACACATATTATTTACACAGGTTCTGTGGTTGATTAAGGTGGTAATTAAACTCACTTGGTGCCTTATCTCCATTATATTAGCCTCAAAACCTGTGTAATTCATATGTGTTTGGGTTTAAAGGGATGAGGTGGCAACCCTACTGTCAGGCCTGACTAGATTTTACCTCTCCTGACAAAAACTCACTACAAAACGCACCTATCACTATGGGGGCGCTACACTAGCATAGCTAGAGTACTGACCAAGCTGTGCTCTCCTGTTTAGTGTGGTACATTTTTAATAGGAAAGCAGAGGGACTGGCAGGAACAGTAGGAATTTCCAATAAAGAAAGCAATGCAAAGAGAACAGGATACTTTCTCATACAAGTACATGGTACAACAGGCACATATCAGGAATATGAAGTGTTGGGGTAACAAACACTTTAACTTGTGAGTCTTAATTGGGTCATGGGTTTACTGAAAGTCAGGCTGGATGACTCATACAGGCAGGTCTTTTGTGCCTCCCTGTTAGGAAAGAAAAGATTTGCCTGGTGAAGTCAGGCCATGTTCTGGACTTTTTTGCCGAGTTTTGCAGTTCACCAAATAGCTCTATTTAAGCTCCCTGCACCTGTCAGCAGGTGCTGTCCGTTCTACAGCGTCTGAGTACCTGTGAGCTTCAGCTCTCCTACCTGAAACCTGCTTCCTGTGTTGTTCCTGTGTACCGACCCGGCTTGCTCTGACCTGCTTCCTATCTGCTTGCACCGACCCCGGCCATCTACGACCATCCGCTTGTCCGACCCTTCTGTACCTTGCCGCCAGCCTGTGAACGAACTCTGCTTGGACTTTGACTATTCTTCTGCCTGCCCCTTCTGTGCCTCTCTGATCCGCCAGTTGCCGACCCAGCCTGCGCGACCACTCTTCTGTCTGCACGACCTTCTGGAGCCTAACATCACCACCAGTGACCATCCAGCCCTCGTGCCATCCTGCACTCTGGGACTTCCTGTTTACACTACCAGGGGTCCCAGAATCAGGTGTGTAAGAGTGGTTGTTCCCTGCTAAGACAGACTCCACCACCAGGATCGTGACACTCCCCCTGGTTCTGGAAGTTTGAAGAAATTTCTAGAAGCTAGAGGACAGAGGCCAGGAGGCTTGATCTGCATACCTAGGGGAGTTTGGCCAATCAACAAGCAGTGGGCCTGGCAGGGTGGCTGAGCCAGCCCTTAAATATGGATGAGTCAGGTCAGCAGAGGAGTCGGGTGGAAAATGCAGTGCTGAGGAGGCTGTCGTGGCCTTGGAGGAGAACCCCTTGTCTGGGTGGAGCTCTGTCTCAGGCTGGAGCTCAGGCTGGCTTGGAATGATCCTGACAGCAGGCAGTTTGGAAGGAGCAGCAGGGAACAAGGAAGACACTGTGAGTACATCAGCACATCTAGGGATACACAAGGGGAGAGACTGCCACATGCAGCAAGCCTTTCTGGAAGACAGCATTATGATTAATCTTTCCTTTCCCTTGCCTTGGGAGATATTCGGAGCAGCTGGGTGGGCTGGTAAAGAACAGCAGGGTGGGCCGGTAGTTCCTGTAGTCAGTAGCGCTGGGATCAGCCTACAAAACTTTGTGCTACTTCCCAAGGGACTGAGAGTTCCTAGTCCTTAAGGGGCTTCTGCATATTTGATTTACAGAGACTTTCAGTGTTCAGGAAGACAGTTCTGGAGCATGTACATAGGGAGGAAGTTGTCCCAGTTTCTGTTCCAATCAAGCTAGGCATCCCATAATTCCTTTCCCCATCGAAGCTATTACCCATAATAATACAAAAAAAGCTCAAAGACTGTTCTTAGTGTCTAGAGAAAGTATGGAAAAGGTTTCTTGCCTGTCTGTGCAGGAGCGGGTAACCCAGTCATCTGCAACCCCTGTGGGGGTAATGCTACACCTAATCTATCCTGATCACCACCATACCAGTGTCCTGATCACAGCCATATCAGTACCAGTGTCAACAAAGCCAGTGTCCCCAAATGTTTCCACTGGCTCCAAAAATGTGATTGAGAGTCAGGAAATTCGATGTGTAATTTATGTCACTACAGCACATTAATTACTTCCTGTCCAGTGAAATACCGGGCAATTCCGAAGCCGGGAAAAGTAATCCGAGTGACTAAAGAGCCACTCGGATTACTTTTACAGGCAGTGGAATGGCCTCCTCCCTTCCGTGTCACCTTTACTGGGCTCTCCTGAGCGATCGGGGAACCCGGTAAGAAAATGACCAGCAGCATCTGGCTCCAGGCACACAGTGAGAGGAAATGATGTTGTTCCTCCCACTGCGTGATGTCAGAATTCAGAAGCGACAAGGATTTTGTCACTTCCAGTTTCGGTTCTTTGTTTACCTGGCCGTTACCGGCCAGAGAAGCAGACAGTTGGTCTGATCTGTGTCTAATTGTCTGCATTGGAGGTCAGAGGAAAGGTCTGGGGTCTAATGGACACCAGAACTCTCCATAAAGAGAACCTGTCCTGGCCAATTCTGTCATAAGGGATGTTGTTCATCCCTTGTGTGAGCAATAAAGTTGAAAAAAAATCAAAGAGATGTAGAATGTAAAAATTTTATTTTTAAATAACATAAATAATAAAATGGGGAAAAAATTTAAAGTACCCCCTTCCGCCCGTGCTCACGCAGAAATGCAAACGGCGATCGCACCACATATGCGAGGTATCGTCCTAAATGTCAGAACGAGAGCAATAATTCTAGCTCCAGACCTCCTATGTAACCCTAAACTGTTAACCTGCAAAGGCTTTTAAAGTGTCGCCTATGGGGATTTTTAGGTAATGTAGGTTGGCACCATTTCACAGGTTGATGCAATTTTAAAGCATGACGTGTTTGGTATCTATTTATTTGGAGTAACAACATCGTTTATATTTTACAAAAAAATGGATATTATATTGTGTTTTGGTGCATTAAAATTCACAAATTGACACAAAGATATGCAACCGTTTTATTCTCTAGGACCTCTGCTTAGAAAATATTTAATGTTTGGGGGTTCTAAGTAGTTTTCTAGCAAAAAAATATGTTTTATACATGTAGGAGATGCCCAAACTGGAAGTGGTCAGAGTGCTTCTTGGATGTCGGGCCTCTCTGTGTGGCTAAGTTGTGAAAAAGTCTCACACATGTGGTATCCCCTTACTCGGAAGGAGTAGCAGAATGTGTTTTGGGGTGTAATTTTAAGTATGTCCATGCTATGTGTGAGAAACATCTTATTAAAACAAATTATTTTCATTTTCTTTCCGAATTTTCCAAAATCTTGTTTAAAAAAAATGAGGTCTTCAAAAGACTCACCGTGCCTCTTAAAAATACCTTGGGGTGTTTACTCTCAATAATGAGGTAATTTTGTGAGTGTTTCTTCTGTCGAGGTGCTCCAGGGCCTACAAAAATGTGATGGTAGTCAGGAAATTAAATGTGTAATTTATGCCCCTAGAAAGCCCGAAGGTGCTGCTTTTGGGCTCCTTTGTGTGCATAGGCAGTGAAAAAGTCTCAAATGTGGTATTGCCATACGCAGAAGGAGTAGCAGAATGTGTTTTGGGGTGTATTTCCGAGTATATCTTTGGACATATTGGCAAACTTGTGGCAAAAAATGTAATTTTCAAAAAACTTATTATGTCTTTCAGAAAATACCTTGGAATGGTTGGTTTCCAAAACTGGGTAATTTTGTGGGTGTTTCCACTGCCCTGGTGCTCCAGGGCCTCCAAAAACATGATAGGTAGTCAGGAAATTCGATGTGTAATTTATGCCCCTGGAACGCCGTAAGGGGCTCCTTGGATTTCAGACCCATTTATGCATCTAGGCTGTGAAAAAGTCTCACATATGTGGAATCCCCATACTCAGGAGGCATAGCAGAATATATTTTGGGGTGTAATTGCAAGAATGCCTATGCCGTGTGTGAGAAATAACTTGTTAAAATGACAACTTTATGAAAAAACACACATTTTATTTAATTTCTTTATTTTCCAAAAAACTGTGACAAAAAATTACAATTTCAAAAAACTTACCATGCCTCTTACTAAATACCTTGCACTGTCTACCATCCAAAAAGGGGTCATTTGGGGAGTATTTGTATTGCCTTGGCATTTTGGGGTTTCAAGAAATAAGATAGGCAGTCAATACATCAGGACTGATCAATTTTCAAATATATGTATCATAGTTATCATAGACTTTATAACTTTCACACAGACTAAATAATGTACACTGTTTTGGGTTATTTATACTAAAAAGGTGTAGCAGAATACATTCTGGCCTAATTTTATGAAATTTGCAAAATTGTATAACAAAAACTAAAAAAAAAGTTTTTTTTTCCAACATTTTTGGTATTTTTTTGTTTGTATAGCAAGATATATTTAAAAAAAAACCCAGTGGTAATTAAATACAACCAAAAGAAGGTGCTATCTGTTTAAAAATGTAATTTGGATGCAGTGTTTCATGCCTGAGTAATTGTCACTCAAAGTGTGAGAGCCTGGACTAGAAGAGGGTGATAGTGGGCAGACTTTATGTGGTTAAGAAAATTGCTGGTCCTGCTTTATATATTTTTATCTACCTAGGAGGCTTAGTTTTTCAGCTTCTGGAACTGTGTTGAATTTCTCCTGGGCACTAATCATAGGCATGCTCAGGGGATGTGCGGGGTGTGCCTGGGCACATTCTAATCACTACATGCGCTGCCGATTTCCCTACTGCCCGGGCTTCTCCCCGTGCTGCTCTCGTCCCCCCCACTCCGCAGTGCTGCTGTCTTCCCTCCTCTCCTCTCTCCCCCGCTTGCTGCGGGGGATATTTCAGGAAGGAAAGTGGGGGAAGGGGCTAGTAAATATGTCATTTACCAGCCCCTTCCTTTTCTAAGTGAATACAGTGAATATGGCCGCCCACTGTGTTCATTCATAACTGAAGCATAGTAAACTGTGTTACTATGCTTCAATTTGTGAATGGACAGGAAGCCGCTCAGCACAGAGCACTTCCCATTCATTCACTGTCCAGTGCAGCGGAGGCTGATGAGAAAGGCGTGTGTGTTTGAGCTTTGGGGTGTACATACATGTGTGTAAAATGTGAATTACAACAGACATATAGTAAAGGGTAATGTGTGAACCCATACGAGCGTCACTCTGCTCAGTGAATTGGCACGCTTTTGCTGGATATCACAGAATATTCAGATTCCTGCACAAGCACAGTCGTGGCTGATTCTCTTCATGTTTCTAATTCATTCTAAAACTGAATTTTTGACATTTTTGTTCCCATTTCTCTTTTTATGACACCTTGCAAGTAAAGGGCATTGTAATGAATGATTTGAGTGACAGCCCATATAAACAGACACAGGTCTCCCTCTGTGCTCTCCTTCCCAGTGCACATTGCAGAATTCCTGGGAGGGAATGTTTGGCCGTACGCTAAGTGACAAATACATGTGACACAGATAACATTGTCATAACTTACACTCATTATTAACACCCACAAATATGTACCCGAGAGGAAGAAGAATGGTTTGTAAGAGGGAAGGGTGGGACGGGATTTGGTGCTGGCAGACAGAACTACATAACTCAATGGTATAGAAAGGGAAATGAGGACACACTGGTTCTTTACTGCAGCCGAAAAGAGAATGTGGGAGAGAGAGGGAGAGAGAAGGAGAGGGGAGAGAGGGAGAGAGAAGGAGAGAGGGGGAGAGAGAGGGGAGAGAGAGAGAGGGAGAGAGAGAGGGGGAGAGGGAATGAGAGAGG
>BLSH010023536.1:813924-826020 GCA_018402905.1 Glandirana rugosa
AGGTGTAGAGGGCGGAGAGGGAGAGCAGGTGTAGAGGGCAGATGTGGACGAGAGGGAGAGGCGGGAGATGTGGACAAGAGGGAGAGACGGGTGATGTGGACAAGAGGGAGAGACGGGTGATGTGGACGAGAGGGAGAGACGGGAGATGTGGACGAGAGGGAGAGACGGGAGATGTGGACGAGAGGGAGAGGCGGGAGATGTGGACGAGAGGGAGAGACGGGAGATGTGGATGAGAGGGAGAGACGGGAGATGTGGATGAGAGGGAGAGACGGGAGATGTGGACGAGAGGGAGAGACGGGAGATGTGGATGAGAGGGAGAGACGGGAGATGTGGACGAGAGGGAGAGGCGGGAGATGTGGATGAGAGGGAAGACGGGAGATGTGGACGAGAGGGAGAGACGGGTGATGTGGATGAGAGGGAAGACGGGAGATGTGGACGAGAGGGAGAGGCAGGAGATGTGGACGAGAGGGAGAGAGGGAATGGAAGAAGATAGAGGGAGAGAGATGTACATGAAATATAGAAAGAAGGATAAAAGGAGGAGGAAAAGAGAGAGAGAAGGAAGAGAGAGAGTAATATGGAGAGGGGGGAAACGTGAGAGATAAGAAGAGGTGGGTGACAGGGAGAGGAGGAATAGAGAGAAAGGTGAGGGGAAGGAGGAAGTAAGGAACAGATAGCAGGAGAGATAGGAAAAGTGAGAGAGAAAAAGGGAGAGGTAGAGGAGGAAGAGAGAAATATTGAGCCAAAAAGGGTGTGAACTTCTTTAGAAGGGGACACGTAGTGAGGCCTGTGGCCTGCAAGTAAGGAGCTTATATGTTTGGGCCATTATGGCACACAGCAACTAACTGCAACCGAGTGGACTCGATTGCTAAAGGGCTGCGGGCAGTTGGGCACAGTAGTAAAGCCCCATGTTGATCTTCTGACACTTGGCAGGGTCTGGTCTATTCCTCCTTTATTCTGTCCACAGCAGGCTGCTATTGGAGGGAGAAGAGAGCAGAATCCTCCCTTCAGCAGCTATCGAGGCACCTGCACCTTCTGATGGCAGGTCACTCCTTTCAGTGAGACAACTGGAGCATGAATTGGTCGCAACTTCCTGTGCACCCTTTCCCTCTGCATAACAACACTGCGCCTAGGGCACTTGTCCCTTCTGCCCTCCCCCTTGCTCCGGCCCTGATTATAGAGATAAGACAAACAGAGGGAGAGGATCAGACAGGATGCTATTGAGGGATACATGGAGAGTAGGGTTGCCACATCATCCCTTTAATCCAGGACAAACATTAATTACACAGGTTCTGTGGCTGAATAAGGTGGTAACCATTAAACTCACTTGCTGCCTTATCTGCATTAAATTGGCCTCAGAACCTGTGTAATTCATATGTGTCCTGGATTAAAGGGATGACGTGGCAACCCTAATGGAGAGAGGGTGTAATTGGGGAAAAGGAGGAATACATGAAAGAACGAAGGAAAGGAGTGTTGGGAGAGGAAGAGAGAGCAGGGGAGGATTAGGGAGAGAAAATAAGAAAAAATGTCCAATAAAACAGAGATAAACATGAGAAAGTGAGTAATGAGGTGGAGAGATGGTGTGTATGAAAGAGAAAGGGCTGGGAATGCAGCTCCATACAAGGAGAAAAATGTTTCAAAAGAATAGAGGACATTAGGAAACAAAGAAAAACAATATATATGTAAGGATTTTTTAAACCTCAATATTGTTGAGCACTGTCCGTGATTTTTCTTTTTTAATTTGTGCTAAGAGTTAAATTTTCAGGTCAGGCTTTGGGATGTATCCCCTTCTTTTTGGTCCAAGCAGTACTGATATGCAAAAATTGGGCTTGATAGTGGCTTAGAAATCTGAAGTCCACCTTCAGTGCATTATCTCTTGTGTCAAACAAAATTATTATTCATAGTTCAAAGGTTTTCCTTTCCTAAGCATTCTTAAAATACCCCTTAAGAACCAAAACATTAATAAGTTCAGTATCATGAGACAGTACTCAACTATGTTGTTGAAGTGCACTAATATGGCTTAAATCACCTTAGAGAGGAACTTCAGGAATTATCTTTATTGCCAATGAACATTGATCCAATTTAGCATGATGTAATTCTCTATATCTTATTTCTGGGGGGCCACTGAGAATGCTACCACAACCAGTGTAGTAGGCCATATTACATACCGTGATAACTACGATCTTCTGAGTCCTGATCAATCGGCTACCCCCTCTGCACACTGAGCAGAGAAAATCCCTTGCTAGGCACCAAAGCAATTCATATAAAGTAGGGATGCACCATTACCAGTTTTTTAAAAATGAGTACGAGTACCGATACTTTTTCTCAAGTACTCGCAGATACCAATTACTGATACCTATTTTTAGTGTCATGTGACTTTTAGACTAATGAAAAGTTATTACCGTTTCTTTATAATTGTGAAGAACAGTTCTTCTGCGGCTTTGAAATCTCGGAAGTAGCGCGATTTTAAGGCCACAGAAGAACGCACTACTTCAGCGCGATTTCAAAGCCGCAGATCAGTGCCACTTGGACCTCTGATTTCATTGCAGCTTGCAACTTCATTTAACAGAAGTACAAGTTAACTGCTGTGGATTCCCAGGAGTCCGGGAAGTTGGACGGCTGTGGCCAGGAGCCATTGGGTATGTGTACCCCTGATTCATCGTCCTGACGGGTTGGTGTGGAAATTCGAGAAGGTTCCGTGGCTGTCCGTCTTACAAGTAAGACCTACCATAATCGTCCAGGAGAGTGTGACGTGCCGCTTCCGGATTGGAGGATTTGCACCTAACCAACGTGAGATTCCTAGGTGCCTGGGAGCCAATTTGGAGGTGTCCATCCTGCCCCTGGATGATACCTGGATCATTCCCGGATTGTGTGACGTGCCTCTTCTCAACCTGAACTGCCTGGAGCCCCTTGATTGTTCGGAGCCTATTTTATCTGGTGTCTAGTAAGCCTCCAACTATCCGTTATCCGGATACCTGTGAATTTTCTACTCTTCTCCAAACACATTTTCATTGATGGTTGAAAGTTATAACGCCACTCCATTGATGTAGAGATTGGATGAACTCTTATGCCAATAACTCTATAGCTGTGCAGTGATATGCACTTACATTTATGTTGTTTGTGTTGATTTTCATTTGTATGGTTTATTTTTACTTATCTCCACTTATCCGATCTTACTGGTCGGATTGAAGCACTTGCTAATTTTGGTTGAGCGCTATATATATTTTCATTACAGGATTATCAATTTGTTTAATTGTGTTATAAGCTGCTTACCTCAATTTTTTACATTTTCACCATTCACTATTTTTCTGCCTTAGCGCTGTATCACTTGTACACAAGTTAACTTGTGCAAATGCTTAGTATTGACACCGATACCTGTATCAGATACTCTATATAACTTTTGTTCGTTTTTTTTTACTAAGTACAAGGTGTTCTCTGATTGGATGTGGTGTAGAGGAGGAGTGTAGGACAGCATGATCTACCCTCGTCCAATAAAGATAATTCCTGGAGTTCCACTCTAAGCACAGTTCAGCATTGAATCTTAGTGCTTTTCTTTGTATTTGTGTGTTGAGGCTTATGGTTCCTCCCTCAATGTCCACCTGGTGGCTTCCATAAGCGTAATTCGCTTTACCCTTGGTGACACCAAGAATCTGCTGGCTGACCAGGTCAAAATCCAATGTGGTACAACAGTACGGCCCATGCATTGTGGGCTCACAGGTGCCACCCACTATCTCTGCCACCACTGCCCCCTATCCATGCACCCGGCCCCTTTCAGGACGCCGGGCGCATGAATTACAATTGCGGGGATATTGCAGGGATAGGCAGAGGGTGTGTCTTTTGAAGCACCTGATTAGAGCCAGAGGTTCTAATAGGCATCAAAATAGGATGGGCTTGGGGCACATAGCATTGCGTCCGGAGCCCACCCAGGTGTTTTGCAACACCGAATGAATATGAATGTTTGCTGTTGCAACACTGATCCGCCTCACGGCTAGTTGGGAAGCAGGTCTGGTACCCGTCTCCAGATTGGCCAAAAGGACAGACGATCCTATTGAAAGCCAAGGAGGAGGAGTGGGGGCTGGAAGCCACCATGGAGAGAACTCGGAGCCGCTGCCCGCTTGCGGCGCACCATGATGCGGTAAGTGCCGGACCTACCGGCAAACAGCAGGAGGGTGGGTGCCACCCAGGGGGAGGAGTGATGGGTATTGCTGTGGGTGCTGCTGGGGATGGGGGTGGATGGGTGGTTGTTTGCCGCTCCCCCCCCCCCAAAAAAAAACCCACCAGCCACCATTGATTTTGTATCTCTTATGGCCATTTTGTCTCTGCCACACAGAAACAAGCTTGGTCGAGTAGTTCTTAAAGTGTTACTAAACCAGTAAGTATCAGTCTGTATATGCAGTTAAGCATGCTTGTTATACTCACCTAAGGGGTTAATCCTTTGCATTGTGTATAAAGGCTGTTTGATCCTGTCTCTCTGATCCTCCCCTTCTTCTTCTTCTTTGTAGAGCGAAGGACAGAGGCACTGATGAGAAAGAACCTCATTGTGGATTTGACTACGAGTTCTGCCAATTGCTGGTGGGGTGGTACACTCTATAAGTGCCCACCTGGGGAACAGGAATCAAACTAGCCCTTTCATGTTGCTGAAGATCAGATCCAGAAGAGAAGTTGTTGTTTCTTCTCTTCTTATATGAGGGCTGTACCGAAAAAAATGCAAAACTGGGCATAACATTTTGTTATTAACTTACAAATTTCACTTTGGTAGAGTAGCTCTTCCTCTATAGTAATGTATCTTCTTTTTCATTGCAGGTAAATAATGGATTCCAAGCAGGGCCACAGATAGGGGGGTTCATCTGTCCTCCTGTAGGGGGCCCAGGTACACAGGGGGTCCGGAGAGCAGGGGAAATCGGCGCAGCGGGGCAATTACAGAAGGATGTCCTGTGTAGTTCTCTGCAGCAGCTGGAAGCCAGTTTCTCTCCCTCCCACTGGCTTTCAGTTTCTGTAGGGAGAGACACAGGCACAGGCATTGCTCCTTTAATTGCTTACCCCGCACTGATTCCCCTCCCTGTTCTGCCTGCTTCTGATTCTCCTCATGTGTCTCCTGTTCATTCATCTTCAGTGTAGCTGAGGCTACAGAGAAAGGAATTAAAGAATCTGTGTCCTTGATGCCTGTCTTAAAGGTCAGATGTCAGGAGCCTGTTTTAGACCCCTAATATCTCAACAAAGCCCCCCCTACAGCGTTGTAAAACAAAAAAATGTAATGAAAGAATTTTAAAAATGTAAAAAAAAAAATAAGAAATTGAAAAAAATTATTTTAAAAAATTGTAAAGAAATCTTTAAAAATTGTAAAAAAAAATATATATTTTAACCACTTGTCTATTGCCCAGGCCAATTTTCAGCTTTCAGCGCTGTCGCACTTTGAATGACAATTGCGCAGTCAGGCAACACTGCACCCAAAATACATTTTTAGCATTGTTTTCTAAGTTTTTATTATTAAAAGTTGTAAATAAGTAATTTTTCTCCTTCACTGATGTGCGCTGATGAGACTGCAATAATGGGCACTGATGGCAATGATAGGTTGTATTGATGGGCACTGATGAGGTGGTATTGATGGGTACTGATGAGGTGGCACTGATGGGCCCTAATGAGGCAGCACTGATAAGACTGCACTGATATGCAGCATTGATTGGCACTGATAGGTGGCACTGATTGGCACTGATAGGCGGCACTTATGGGCACTGATAGGTGGCACTGATGGGCAGCAGTGAAAGGTGGCACTGATAGGCACTGACAGGCATCACTGGTGGGCACTGATTGGCAGCACTGATGGGCACTGATTGCAGCCATGGTGGGCACTGTTGGGGCTGCACTAATAATCAGGACACTGATGATCAGTGTTCTGATTATCAGTGTAGATGTCCCTTTTGTGTATTTTCCAGTTATTGGCTCTGCTCTCCTCACCCGCTTAGAGCGTGAGGAGAGGATTGCAGATAACCGGCAAATCCTGTTTACACTGTGATCAGCTGTGATTGGACACAGTTGATCATGTGGTAAAGAGCCGCCGTGATTGGATCTTTACCCTGATCTGTTATCAGCTGCATCCGAAGGACACAGCAATCACAGATTACTGCCAATGCGTGCTGCAGCAAAGTGTGGCCAAACTGTAACCGTCATTCGGCTATAGCGTGGTCGTGAACTGGTTAAAAACCTGTAAAAAATCATTTTTACAAATTAAAAAAAAATTTTTGAAAAATTATCTGGATCCCGACTGGCTTGTGTACTTTTACTGCTGCAGAGTGTCAGCGTCCCGCAAATCGCCGTCTTTAAACAGCGGAATGCGCATGCGCCGCTAGCAGGTGGGAGCAAGCTGGTGGCAGCGCGCTCTCGTGCCCGCCCCTTTCTGCAGGAATGTGCCCGCGGCTTGAGCGGACCCGATGTCCGCCGGCAAGCCGTGATTGCTTCCCACAGAAGAAAAACGCTGTCAGTGTGCATCTAAGAGATCTACTGATCTCTGTTACTGGGATCAGTTAGATCTCTTATGCACCTGACAGCCCAGCCCCCTCACAGTTAGAACACGCCTAGGGAACACAGTCAACCCCTAGAGCGCCCCCCAGTTAACCCCTTCACTGCCAATGACATTTACACAGTAATCAGTGGATATTTACATTTCTGTTCGCTGTATAAATGTCATTGGTCTGAAAAAAAGTGTCAAAAATGTCCGACATGTCCGCTGCAATATCACAGTCCCAATAAAAATCGCAGATCGCCACCATTACTAGTAAAAAAAAAAATTGTAAAAACGCCAGAAATTAATTCTCATGGTTTGTAAATGCAACGTCTTTTGTGCAAATCAATCGAAAAACGCTGATTGCAATTTTTTTAACCAAAAATACGAGGAAGAATATAAATCGTCCAAAACTGATGAATAAATTAGTTTTTTTATATTTTTTTGGATTTGTATTCTAGCAAATAGTAAGAAATATTGATTTTTTTTGCAAAATTGTCGCTCTTTTTTTGTTTATAGTGGTGATCAGAAATGACGCAGAGGTGATCAAATACCACCAAAAGAAAGCGCTATTTGCGGGAAAAAAAGGACGCCAATTTTGTTTGGGTACAACATCGCACGACCGCGCAATTGTCAGTTAAAGCGACGCAGTGCCGAATCGCAAAAAGTGCTCAGGTCCTAACATGGGAAATCCTTCTGGGGCTGAAGTGGTTATAAAAAATAATTTAAAAAAAAATTATAAAAAATAATTTAAAAATTAAGTGCTCTCCTTCATATGGCATAGGGGGCATCTTATCTTAAAATGACAATATTACAGCAACCATGGGGGGGTCAAGCAATGCCTAATTTTTATTACTACTTCCTGGCTAGGCAGCTAATAGTGGCCCAGCACTGGCTGACGTCTCCTCAAGACTACGCCGCGGTGTCCCTGGAGGCTGCCTGCATAAGATCGTATGAGGCGTTGGCGCACCTAGTCTACAGGGAGCAGAAATCTCCATATAGACTCACCCCCTCTATGCGATCGATAATTAGGGCCTGGGCGATAGCTCAGAAGTTGCGGCCGTCTGGTCTGCTTAGGTTTTCCCCTAACCTGCCCCTGTGGCGGAACCCGAACCTAGAACATTTCTTTGACTACCCTGACCCAGTGATCTGGACTAGATATGGCATAAAGATGTTAAGACATTGTTCTGAATGGCACCCTTACAACTTTTGATGTGCTAAAAGAACGTAACAGTCTACCAAACTCGCACTTTTTCAGATTTATCCAGTTGCGACATGCCTTTTCTTTCCAATTTGGCAGCAACGCCCAGGATGTTGAACCTAGTGATTTGGAACTGATGACCCATAGTGAATCCCTAAACAAACCAGTTTCTAGCTTATATAAAGAGCTGTTTGCCAACACGACTTGGGTGATGGAGAAATGTAGGAGGACCTGGGAGGTGGCGGCACCTGGTCTAGAAGAGGACGACTGGGATGATATTTGGTAAGCTCCATTTCAATGTTTAGTGTCATCTAGGGATCGGCTGGTTCTCTACAAGTTTTTACACAGAATATACCTAACCCCTACTAAAATAGTGAGGATGTTTGGGACCCGATTTTCACAGTGTTGGAGGGGTTGTACGCCATAGGTGAATTTCATGCACATTTTCTGGGTATGTCCCCTCATTCAGCCCTATTGACAGGAAATAGCGGAGTGTATTCAGTCACTTACATCCATATCAATCCCTCTCACTGTAAGGTATGCCTTTTACACCTAGTGGGTACTTTAGCTACTACAAGAGCTATAAAGACGCTTCTTACCTTATTACTCTACTATGCTAAAAAGCGCATTATTTTATCATGGGAGAGTGCCTCTACTCCTCTCTGACCTCCTGGAAATCCCTAATAAATAAAGTAATACCACTGTACAAAGCAACATATTTAAATAGAGGAGTCCCGGCCAAGTTCGAGAAGGTATGGGGTGGTTGGATTGATCCTGGGAGTTGAGGGCTCACAGCTCCTGTTGGTGCCACTGGGTTGAGCTTGATGGGTTGTCAAGAAGAAGTTGGGCCTAACACCGCGGAGGAGGTGACGAGATGACTGATTAAATGGTCTCTTTGGTAATATACTAGGACATATGGGTGTCAGAGGATGGGAAAGGGAGGATACCATTGTTCATCAGAATTAGCATTACCAAGCTTGTAATTATAATTATTATGTTCCCCCCCATGTTGATGGCCTTGCAATGTATATGAGCACATTGGCAACTGTTGCAGAAGTTGGGTTGTGCTTATGACCTATTGTTGGGTCTCCGTGGGAATGTTGTTGTATGTCTGTACTATTTAAATCAATAAAATGTACTTGACAAAAAAAAAGTTAAGGGCTAATTCTTATGGGCTCTCTGGCGCATACAGTGTGAATGAGCTGTTTGTGAAGCGGGAGCCGTCTGTTACTCTATTAGGATGCAGTGGCTGTACAACCACGGGTGCTAATTTGATAGGTGAGCAGGTGTGGGTGAGTGGCCCTGAATGCACACTTTCAATGTGTGGGGGCCATAGACCTGCATCCACACGCGTGTCAAATGAGTACCTGAGGCTGCGTTCGTACAGCTGCTGCATCCCCATAGTGTAACCTAGGCTGCCTGCACACAGCAATAGCCACATTAAAAAAAAAAACACTGATTCATACTGTACAGCACCTAAGAGCCTCATTTACACACAGAACTTTTTATTAAATCTATACAGTTTTATATTTTACATTTAGCAGGATTTTTTGCAAGTTATGTTATGTTTGTGTCCACTAATAATAACAAAATATAGTTTTGATATGTTAGGGGGGCCCGTGAGATAAAAATCATGGGGCCCTATACAGCCGAACAGCAGCCCTGATTCCAAGCAGAAGCAATGCGCTGTCATTCTGTGAATGATGGACAACCTGCTCCCCTCCTTCATCAAGAACTCAATGACAGCTCATTGCTTCTGGTTGGAATCCATTATTTATTTGCAATGAACAAGAAGAAGAGTTACTTTACCAACATGCAAAATTGGAAGGACCCATGTAAGTTAACCACTTCAGCTATGGAAGGTTTACCCCCCCCCCCCCCTTCATGACCAGGCTATTTCTTTTCCCACAAATAAAGCTTTCTTTTGGTGGTATTTGATCATCTCTGCAGTTTTTATTTTTTGTGCTATAAAAAAAAACAGCAATTTTGAAAAAATATATACACATTTTTTACTTTTTTGCTATAAAACATATCCAATAAAAAAAATGTAAAAAATCAAATTTCTTTATCAATTTAGGCCAATATGTATTCTGCTACACGTTTTTGGTAAAAGAAAATCCCAATAAGCGTATATTGATTGTTTTGCGCAAAACTTATACCATCTACAAGCTATGGGATATATTTATGGAATTTCAATTTTTTTTACGTGTAATGGCGGTGATCAGCGACTTATAGCGGAACTGCGACATTACAGCGGACAAATCTGACACTAAGTGACACTTTTTGGGGGACCAGTGACATTAATACAGTTATCAGTGCTAAAAAAATACACTGTCACTGTACTAATGACATTGGCAAGGAAGGGGTTAACAACAGCGGCGATCAAAGGGTTGAATGTTTTCCCTGGGAGTGCTTGCTAACTGTGGGGGAGGTGCTTTGACTGGAGGAAGACAGAGATTTGTGTTCCTGCTTAGCAGAAACACAAGATCTCCATCTACCCCTCTGATGGAACGGCGATCTGCCTTCTTTAAATCGGCAGACCGCTGTTCTGTCTGCTTCGGGAACGATCGGTGGGTCCCGGCGGACGCTGGACCCGCTGATTGGTTCCCGTTGTGTCCAAGCACAGCAGGAGCGGGTCACTGGCGGGCCATCGACCCAAAGGAAGCAAGGTACGTGATTTTGGTACGTGATTTTGGACTGATTACAGGTACCTGATTTTGCACTGAAGGGTCGCCCTGCCGCAATATACATGCGTGGGGTGGTCCGGGAAGCGGTTAATAAAAACGATATGCCCACTTTTGCATTACTTTTGGTGTAGCCCTTATAAAAACTGAGAATAAAGTGTTCTCATGGTGGAGTTGAGTTCACCTTGTATGGTGCATGTTTGAGGACACCCAATATGGCACATAAATACAGAGAGAAGGTTGATCATCTGGATACGGGGACCGGCAGCGGGATTTACTGACTGCCCAGATCAAATGACATTTTGTCTGTATGTCCAATTTATTGCCTGTTTTATATGCACTCTGTTCTGTAATAATGTAAGTCATACACAAAACATAAAATACATGTAAGCTGTCCAAACACACTGTCCAGGCTTAGATTTGGGGATTTTTCATTTTCCGCCTTCTTCTGCTACCACAATAAACACGATCGCAGCAGCTTTTGTCTGAACTTGGCAGTGAGTTTGCTGTCTAGAACAAGACTCCGTTTGTCTAATGTAAACAGGGGTTTTTGCCAGCATGGGGAGCACGTACAAATCACGCTTTAGCGAGCGAAACTGTAACTATTTCAATGCTAACAATGCAGAATGAGATTACTGGCCTGAGTTACTAATGCCAAGCTCACATTGCCAATCAGGGTTCCCCCTTCCTGGCAAAAGATTCTTAATTAACCCAGAAAAAATATGATGAGCAGAGAGAACTGACCCCCCTCTGAAGTTGCACCACATCGCTCTGTTCTCTCCTCCTCTGTTAGATGAACAGCACTGTGCAATGCAGCAGATTATAATTGGCTGACACGGCTATCCCTTCCACAATCAGTCTGACTGCTTTGGATTACAGTAGGCTGGTATCACCGTCAGTGCTGGGTAAAAATATTTTAAATCAAATTTTCAACAAATCCATTAATTGATTGCATGGAACCAGAATTATGCAAATGGACCCTACATGTGTACACCCATCATGCTAATAGCATATCTAAACCCAAAACCACCATTCATAACTACAAACAGCGATTGTCTTCCTCATAAAAGTGATCCAAGCAGCTGATTAGACGATGGATCACTTTTAGAAGCAGTGGGAGAGGTCGACCCCTCCGGGATGCCCTAACCCCCCCCCCCCACCACCACCGCTTGCTGTTGTTTCTCAGGCTTACCGTGCTCACCAGCGAGCCCAGATAATGTCTCACCTCACCTCTATGATCACAGGGGTCTCCAAACTTTCTAAACAAAGGGTCGGTTTTATTTTCCTTCAGTCTTTAGGAGTGTCAGACATTGGCCAGCAGCAGTGTACATTTTCCTGGCATCAGTGGGCATAAACATATAAGAGCCTTTAGTTTTAGGGGGAGGAATAGTGCCCCATAGTTGGTATCATTGGGAGGAGTAGTGCTCCATCGTCGGTATCATTGGAAAGAATAGTACCTCATTATTGAAGTCAGTAGGAGAAATGGTACCCCATTGTTGGTATCAATTGGCAGAATAGTATCTCATATCAGTGAGAAGAATAGTGCCCCAAGGGCCGGATAAAGGCAAGCAAAGGGCCGCATTCAGCCCCAGTTTGGAGACCACTAATCTAGGAGTGATGCCGTGATGTCACTTCCAGTCTAGGGCAGATGTAAACATTTTTTTGAAATCATAACATCAATGTTTTTTTTTTATCTGATGCTTTCAAAGGTAGAG
>BLSH010023536.1:830271-849009 GCA_018402905.1 Glandirana rugosa
CCTTTTAGGAAGGTCCCGACTTCACCAATTTTTTTAGTGAATCCGGACTTCTAACAAATTTTGGGGGTTTGCAATATATTACAAAATATATATATATATATATATATATATATATTTGGGGGTTTTAAACAATCTTCAGGCCTAAGTGATTTTTTTAACCACTTCAGCCCTGGAAGGATTTTCCCACTTTAGGACCAGAGCACTTTTTGCGATTCGGCACTGCTTCGCTTTAACTGACAATTGCGCGGTCGTGCGATGTTGTACCCAAACAAAATTTGCTTCCTTTTTTTCCCAAAA
Source organism: Glandirana rugosa (assembly GCA_018402905.1). Classification (NCBI taxonomy): domain Eukaryota; kingdom Metazoa; phylum Chordata; class Amphibia; order Anura; family Ranidae; genus Glandirana; species Glandirana rugosa. Next base: position 830,569 of record BLSH010023536.1, read on the forward strand.
ATAGAGCTTTCTTTTGGTGGTATTTGATCACCTCTGCGTCATTTCTGATCGCCACTATAAACAAAAGAAGAGCGACAATTTTGCAAAAAAAAAAAAAAAAAATTTCTTACTTTTTGCTAAAATACAAATCCAAAAAAAAATATAAAAAAACATTTATTTCCATTGGTTTTGGCCGATTTATATTTTTCCTCATATTTTCGGTAAAAAAAAATCGCAATCTGCGTTTATTGATTGGTTTGCTCAAAAGTTGAAGCGTTTATGGATAATGAGAATTCATTTCTGGGGTTTATATTTTTTTACTAGTAATGGCGGCTATCTGCGATTTTTAGCGGTACTGCGATATTGTAGCGGACATGTCGGACCATTTCGACACTTTTTTGGGACCATTGGCATTTATACAGCGATCAGTGCTATGAAAATGCACTGATTACTGTGTAAATTCCATTGGCGGTGAAGGGGTTAACCTGCAGGGGGCGCTCTAAGGGTTAACTGTGTTCCCTGGGCGTGTTCTAACTGTGTGTGGGCTGGGCTGGCAGGGGGAGGGGAGTGATCACGGCTTCCATACAGTGGAAGCCTGTGATCACCGCCCTTCCCCCTCTATGAGAACGGAGATCCACGTTTACTTACACGGACCTCCGTTCTCTCACTGCGGGGGGGGGGGGATCGCGGGTAGCCGGCGGCAATCGAGTCCGCCCTACCCGCTCCCTTGCCCCCCCCTGGACACGTGAGCGTGCCACCGGCGGCGCGCGCGCGCTCACAGCACTAGTTATCGCAGCCGCCGTCATATGACGCCCGTTTGCGATAACGAGCCACTCTGTCGCCGCCAGACTGCGGTCGGCAAGTGGTTGAACATGCGTGCAATAAAGAAATGCAAATACAGCTCTGTCAACAAAAGGGTTCTTCCCATTTTATCTTTTTCTTTGGCTTATCTCTAAGAATCACGCTCACACCCAGAAAATTCAGCATTTTTCTGTTCCAATCCACCACTCCACTGCAGCATATCCAGTCCCGTGCTGCCATCTTCCTCTCTCAAATCATCGGGGGCCGGCTGTCTCTTCCTGGTTCTTGCAGCCGGCCCCCTCAGGATGCACATGTGCCACAGTGTGTCATCAGGGGGCTAGGTGCAAGAACAGGTAAGACTGCCCCCTGTAGCTTGCCCCTGGAATGTGGGATGTCAGTATACTAGGAGGCTGTAGGCACATGGTGGTAAGTCACTCTCACTTAGGTGACAATTATGGAAGTGACGTCCCATTTACCTAAGAAAAGGTCCGTGCAAAAAAACTATACATAAGGCGCCATTCACACTTTGGACAATTTGGAATCATGAGCGGAATTGCCGCCATTCTGTCCACGATTCCAAATCACGTGGCAATTGTTGTAAATGCGCAACGTGTGTTTGGGTGCAATTCATTCAAAATGGCGATTGTCATGTCACCCAATAGCACTGCAATAATGGCAAAACGCGACATGTGGTGCAAATGTCATGTCAGTAGTACCTTGTGAAGCTTGTCACCGAAAAATCATGTGAAGCTTGTCACCGAAAAAAGAGCAGGAGCTTCTTTTGACTGACATTTAGATATGTGCAGAGCGAAAAAAATTGTTTTGATCCATTATTTACATAAATTAGTTTAGTTAGATTAGTTTCATTCATTTAATTTGTTTTCGGAATTCGTTCATTCATTTTCAAATCGATTTGAAAAGTTTTCAAATATGAATCGTTTTCAAATTCAAATCGTTTTCAAATTCAAATCGTTTTCAAATTCGAATCGTTTTCAAATTTGAATCGTTTTCAAATTCAAATTGTTTTCCAATTTCCAAGGAGAATTAAGTGGAGTGGAAAGTGGAGGAATAGAATGGAAAAAGATAGAATACAATAGAGGGGAATATAACAGAAAATGAAAAAATATAATGCGGTGGAGTGGAACAGAGCTGTTTTACTCTGTTGTATTCTATGCTTTTGTTTTCTGTTATATTCTTTTCTAGTCTATTGTTTTTTTTCTGTTGTATTTCTTTGTTTTCTATTCTATTTTGTTCTCTTTGGAAATTGGAAAACTATTCAAATTCAAGGAGTTTTCTAATTCGATTTGAAAACTATTCGAATTTGAAAACTATTCAAATTCAAAGGGTATTCGAAAAAGATTTTTTCGAATTTTGTCAGATTTTTTTTATTTTGTTAATTCGGTACTATTGTAATTCGGATACGAAAATTCATGTGAATTTAATTTGGAACAAAGCAAACGGCACGTGTCTTAACTGACAACCACTCATAGGGCAGCCTATTGAAGTGAATGGGATGCCCTATGCGTGGCATGTGGAATGGTGTGAAAATCCCCCACAAAAAGTCGTGAGCGGGAACGTGAGTGTTCGCTATGCAATGTGTGAATGGAGTCTATGCTTGCAAAGGAGGGAACTAGGGGTAAATTATTTTTTATTGAATTAACTTTTCTCTGGTTGAAATCATTTAGGTCACAGAAACAAGAATGGTCTCCCAATCGGCCCTGCCTATAGTGGGAATATCAGTTCACCATTTTTGTAGTAGACAAAAAAGACTCCTGTAAATTGCTCAAATGTTATACGATTATTTCTGAACTGGCCAAAATGCATCGATCCCAACTGTCCCTGATTTGGAACGAAGTCCCTCTGTCCCTCTTTCCTCCTCATTTGTCCCTCATTTTGGTCTGATCACATATTATTATTATTATTATTATTATTATTATACACTTGTTATACACATATTATTATTATTATTATTATTATTATACACTTGTTATACACATATTATTATTATTATTATTATTATACACTTGTTACACACTTATAGTTATTATTATTATTATTATAACTTGTTACACACATATTATTACTATTATTATTATACACTTGTTACACACATATTATTATTATTATTATACACTTGTTATACACATATTATTATTATTATTATTATACACTTGTTACACACATATTATTATTATTATTATTATACACTTGTTATACACATATTATTATTATACACTTGTTATACACATATTATTATTATTATTATTATACACTTGTTATACACATATTATTATTATTATTATACACTTGTTACACACATATTATTATTATTATTATACACTTGTTACACACTTATAGTTATTACTATTATTATTATTATTATAACTTGTTACACACATATTATTATTATTATTATTATACATTGTTATACACATATTATTATTATTATTATACACTTGTTACACACTTATAGCTATTATTATTATAACTTGTTACACACATATTATTACTATTATTATTATACACTTGTTACACACATATTATTATTATTATACACTTGTTATACACATATTATTATTATTATTATTATACACTTGTTATACACATATTATTATTATTATTATACACTTGTTACACACATATTATTATTATTATTATTATTATACACTTGTTACACACTTATAGTTATTACCATTATTATTATTATAACTTGTTACACACATATTATTATTATTATTATTATACACTTGTTACACACATATTATTATACATTTGTTACACACATATTATTATTATTATTATTATTATTATAACTTGTTACACACATATTATTATTATTATTATTATACACTTGTTACACACATATTATTATTATTATTATTATAACTTGTTACACACACATTATTATTATTATTATTATTATTATTATACACTTGTTACACACACGTTAGTATTATTATTGTAGCGCTTACCCCGTAGGAGCGGCTGAATTTGATGATATAATTTACTACTCTGACAGTACAACCCTTTAAGCAAACCCGACCCCTCTGACACACCGGATTCCACTATGGAGTGATACTGTAACAATTAACACTGAGTCTAAGATGCAATTATTCAAATCAGTGTTTACTGTATAAACTGCAAGAAACAGTGTAATAACATCTGCAATGAAGCTCAACATTCAACAATTAAAGGGTTGACACAAATATGCATACTTGTAGCTGTCTCAATAAAAAAGGTGATCCAATGTGATGTCACCACCTTCTCTGCCAATGGGGGACTCCCTGAACAGAGGGTTAGATTGTCTCCCAATGTCAGGAATGTGCTTTAAAGAACCGCATGTAAATACTACAACATATCCCAAGCTTAAAACAATAGTCTCTCAGTCCCTAGCAGAGCTCTGCACTTAGTCTTTAGTTGGTGCACATATGAGTCTTCTCTTAGGAGGGGCCCTGAAAGCACATAATGTTGATCAACCTATTTGTAATCCAGAGGCAGAGATGAATGGAACAGATAATATAGGATCCGTCAGTGTGAAGTAATATCAAGGGCTGATGCACTCCTTCAGCACTCTGCCTTCAGATATACTCAAGTCAACACACAGGTATAACAGTCACTGATTTAGTCAGTGGTCTCTCTCTCTCTCACCAATCCTGCACACTCCAGGCCGCAACCGCATTGATACTGCTACAACAGGGCGAGCGTCCGACTGACACTCCAGCCCAATCAGTCTCTGTGGAATCCGCTACTTCAGCAACTCTTCAGGCTTTGATCGCGATGATCACCACCACGATCGATGCGTGGGTGAGTCGATCTCCTGGCAGTCTGTGAGATACTCACTCACACACAGCTCCCTGGAGCCTTCCCTTCCTCTCCACATACGAGGCTGCTCTCCCTCAACCGCTTCCAGGTCTCTCCTTCCTGTTAACCTTTGCCTTCAGAGAGCACACAGGGATTTGTAGTCCAGATTTCAATCAGTCTGATAGGAATCCCAGCATTTTAAACTCCATTTCCCAGAATACAGTTCTGCCTGTTGACGCTCCCCCTAGGCTGGCTGACTTCAAGCTCTAGTCAACAGACAGAAACCAGAGCAAGTCAGGCTGTACTAGCAAGTGTGTGAGTAAATTCCTGAGGGAATCCCCTCTTTGGCTGCAGCAGGCTGTCTCACTAATGCAGGATTTTATCTCTCTGCTACATTCACCCCCCACTTGAGAACCTTTGGTCCTCCAAAGGCAGGGAGGTAATGACTAGAGTACAAGCTGTTTATACCTTGAGGGAGGGAAAAAAAAGTCAAATATAGAGAGCATAAAATCCATATCATCACGCAACCTTTTCCCTACTGGTAATACCCAAACTTAAACGACTCATCTCCTGACACAAGTCTGACAGGGGAACCTCCCACCAGTTTTCACAAAGAGGAGGGTTGCCCTCCTTACTAGCTACTTCAGCAGATGTGTCTTCTCCAGATGTGCCAGGGGGTGGGCGAATAGCTCTCTTCTCTCTTTGCTCTTTAACTTCAGGGGTCATGGGCATAATCTCTTCTTCTTGTTCAACTTGTTCTTGAATTTCTTCCTCTGCCAAGGTTTCTTTATTCACTGAAACTGCGTCCACTGGAGTTTCTTCTACTGGAGTTTCTTCTACTGGAAGGAACTCCTCCTCTAATGCAGAGGGATGATGGTCTTCAGGATCTATTGTGAATAGCTCAGGTAAGGAGTCTTCCAAAATGTCCGAAGATTGTCCTTGGGGTACGAACACAGGGGCCTCTGGCCTGAGAGTTTCAGTTCTTTTTACCTCAGGGGAGGACAAAGAAGAAAGATCAATAAGTTCTGATGCATGAGGTGGCCACAGCCAACTTACTCTCATTTCTTCATCCTCACTGTCCTCTTCCTCAATATCCAGAGGCGCTGATTGAGACCTGGTTAATGGACAAGACCTCAGTGGGACAGCAGGTGTAGGCCTATGCTCTGGGAGTGGTGGCATACGGACTGCCTCTGACAGAGGCAATAGGTGATTGCGATGCCACGTCTTCAACGGACCAGTGTTTCCTTCTGGTCTGATCTGGTACACTGGTAGGCCTGGCAATTTTTTACAGATCACATAGGGCTGTGATTTCTAACGGTCAGCCAACTTATGTTTCCCAGGAATGCCCAGATTTCCTTGCAGTACCCTATCACCGGGCTGTAGATCTTGTACTTTCACTTTCAAGTCAAAACTTCTCTTGTTTCTCTCTCCTCTTGCATCTGAAGCAGCTTGAGCATTTTCATAAGCAGTTTTCATACTCTTTCTCAAACGATCCACATACCCCTTATGGGAGGCTTCAGAAGTACCATCCAGAGATGTACCAAAGGCTAGATCAACAGGTAGCCGAGCCTCTCTTCCGTGCTTCTCTTTGAGTATCAGTGAGAAGTACATCAGGGCACTGGCTCTCCATGCCTCTTAACGCCAATTTACAAAGCGGATTTTCCAACTGATCTCTTCTCAATTCTTTCTTGAAGAGTTTTGGCAAACACTCCCCTCTAATTTGGGTGAGGTCACCAGAACTCCTTGGAACTCCAATAGCCATGACTCCAATTTCTTCGGCCCTCGGGCCACCTCCCATCCTGTAATTCACACCCTCACTAAGGGCTTGCACACCTTCAGGAGACAACTGAGTCCACTCTTCTAGAGGATCTCCAAACTCATATGGCCGTCTTGACAGGGCGTCTGCATCCCCATGTCTGATCCCTGAAGGATACTTGAGACTGAATGAGAATTCGGATAAAGCAGCCAGCCATCGATGACCAGTGGCATCCAGCTTCGCAGTAGTGAGGATGTAAGTGAGAGGGTTGTTGTCAGTCTTGACCAGGAAGTCTGCCCCATACAGATAATCTCTCAGTCTATCCACCACAGCCCATTTCAGAGCCAGAAACTCAAGCTTGTGTGTTGGGTAATTCTTTTCACTAGGCGTCAGGCCCCTGCTTACTTAAGCAACTGGGCGTAAGCCTTTATCATATTCCAGATAGAAGACCCCTCCAAGTCCATCTCGACTGGCATCAACATGAAGTTCATATGGTCTGGCTGGATCCGCATAGGCCAGTACTGGAGTAGTGGTCAGACTCTGTTTCAGTTGCTGAAATGCCTCTTCACATTGATCCGTTCACTGTCCTTGAATGGATTCCTTAGGCTTCCTATGTCCTCCAGTGGACCTAGAAGGTTTCACCGAATCTGGACCATCCCCACCTTCTTCCTTCTTCAACAAATCAGTAAGTGGGCAGGCTATCTTGGCAAACTCGTCCAGAAATCTTCTGTACTAAGAACAGAATCCCAGAAATGACCGACGTTCTGTCACATTGGTAGGCCTCGGCCAGGAAGTAATAGCTTCTATCTTTTGGGGGTCGGTAGCCACACCTTCAGCAGAAGACACAATATGACCCAGATAGCTGACAAAGGGCTAAGAAAAAGTGACATTTCTCCAATGACAGCTTCAATCCTTCCTCAAGGAGTCTCTTCAAAACCTTCTCCAACCGTTCTTCATGCTCCTCCAGAGTCCTGCCGAAAACAATGATGTCATCTAAGTACACCAACGCTTCAATGAGATTCATATCACCTACAGTCTTCTCCATCAATCTCTGAAAGGTGGCTGGGGCACCAGACAGGCCTTAAGGCATACAATCAAATTCAAAGAATCCCACCGGAGTAATGAAAGCAGTCTTCTCCTGGTCTTGTGGGTGCATGGGGATCTGGTAATATCCGCTCTTCAAATCCAACACACTGAACCATTTGGCCCCTGACAGACTCTGTAAGGCATCTTCTATCCTTGAGGTGGTGTATTGGTCAGGAATGGTTCTTCAGTTCAAGGTTCGGTAATCTATGCATAGTCTCAAAGATCCATTCTTCTTCCATACTACTACTATTGGGGAAGCATAGGGGCTTCGAGACTCGTGGATGATACCTGTCTTGTTCAATTCAGCAAGTTGCTCACATAGATCTTCCAGGTCTCCCAAAGGTACCCGGCGGACTCTTTCCCTAAATGGCTTGTCCTCTATAAGACGGATCCGATGATGTGCACTTTTCGCACATCCCACATCAAATTCACTCTTGGAGAAGATTTCCCGCCATCTGAGAAGCTGGGCTTGGGCCCTGTCTTTCCATGCGGAAGAAAGAGGACTATCCTCTGGGTAAAACTTTTCAGCAGGGATTTCATCCTTCATTCCTCCCACCAAACTGGACGGGGAGACGGGGGTAGCTGGGTTTACTCGTCCCAATAGCATCTAAGCAGGAATCCTCACTGGGTTAGCTGTGATGTTTCAGACACTGACCCAGACTTTCCCATGGTTTCTACACAAAGCTCTGCTCGAGACCACTTCTGGAACCATTTCCACCTCTGCTCTTGAGCTCTCCCCTTCAAGCACTATGAATGGGCCTGGTTGCTCCCAATTTAATCTCACCTGTGCTTGTAAACAGGCAACCTCTTCAGGCTGTAGCACTTTTTCTTCCTGATCCAGACGCCATACTTTGCCCACTCCCTCTAGTGGGGCTTTTTGTTCCTGAACAATGCGCTGGTAGGCTTGCCTCAATATAGGGTGTACCTTTGTAGCTGGGTTGTTAGACTCTGGTACCAATGGCATCAGCAACCTCCTGACAAGATCGGTGTTCGTTCCAATGATGAGGGAACTCTTGTTAGCCCCAGGTGGACGGGGACAGACCACTGCCAGGGTGTCAAAGAACTCAGTCCTTCCAGCTATGGAGTAGTCGAAGGCTAGCTTGATTGGTAAATAACCATCATAAGGGGAGTCCCAATCCCCCATATCTCCAATTATTCTAATTTATGCAATGGTAGATGGCTGAGATGCTTGTCGTAAAAGTCTCTATAAAGGAGAGTCACTTGAGCCCCGGTATCCAATAGAGCTCGGGTGTAGATGCACTGGGGTTTTAATTCTTCCAGTAGTTTGCATCCACACCTTCTTCTTCTTGGGCCTTAGGCCCCTTTTTGGCTTTGGGAGAGGCCTAGGAGCTTGGTATGCATTGATCCTTCCATCCTGATTAGCCCTTGTCAAAAGAGATGGGACACTAGGTTATCTATAGGTAACAACAGGAGTCTTCTGAGAGGGTTTTGACTCTCGCTGACTTCTTCCAGTATCTCTTAGATTGGAGCAAGCTATTGCGAATGGACGCCAAGTTGGCTCCTTCACTGGGGTCCGCTGAAGTTTCTGGCTGGCCTTGGGCGCTGTCCTCCAAACTTCACTGGACTTGGGCACACTTGTCTGAAATGTCCCACTCCTCCACAGTTGTAGTAAGTGCTCACATTTGCTGGCTTTTCTGCATAGGTATCCATAGGGTTGGAAGACTTCCTACGCTCTACAACTTCATCCTTAGGTTGGACGGTGGGTTTTTCAGTCAAAAGGGCTATCTTCTCCCTCAGCTGCGACACTTGGATCCTTAAAAGTTCAACTTCTGAAGGGCAATCGGCTGTATCACTCCAACAACAGATTCAGCTATCTGGGTCTTGGCTGCAATGAGGGCCTCTTCCTCTCTGATAGCCTTCATGAATCAAACATAGGTGAGTAGGTCATCTGGATTTCTAGCTCGATGTTGTGGTATGACGGGATCCCCTGGCTGGGCTTCTCTGATCATGTGTGTTACTAGGTTCTTGGTTGCAGCTTTAGCCTCCATTCCACCTTTCGTAATCACTTGTTGAAGAATCTGGTCCAGCCGTGTGACATAGGCCGTTAAACTCTCACCTTCTCTCTGATAAGTGTGATGAAAAATATAAATCAGTTCTGTGCAGTCTTCCACGCTACCATAGACCACCGAAGTGCTTCTAGACACTCAGAAGCTGTGGAACTAGGCTTGTCCCTCTTCAGGCTCTGAATCACACTAGAGGCGGGGGCCCGCAGACTTTCAATGAATCTTTGTCTTTTAATCGGGTCAGTCACTTCCCACTCCTGAACTGCTTGGATGGTTTGATCAATCCAGGTGTCAAAATCATCTTCTCCCATGGGTGTGGGGATTTTCCCTGAAAATAATTGAAGCGTGCGATATCCACAGTCAGTTGGCACTACTGGGTTCTTGAGAAGTCCTGTGACAAGTTTCCCAAACTCGGCCACTAAGAGAGAAGATGAATCTGCAGAGGAGGTAGTTGGCTGTGAGGTGGTAACTTCGGGGTCTGGCATGTGACTCTCAGACTCCCCTCAGATGGAACCTGAGTCATCTGGATGAATTAGTGTAACATTGATGTCCGCAGTCAGTGGGAACTATCCTTCTGCAAGATACCAGGAACTCCCTTCTTCCATTCAGTCAGAACATAAGTATGGTTGGTACTAGGACTCTCTCTCACATCCAGTATTGACATTCTCTGGCTCGTGCCTAAAGCAGCCCATGCTTGGCGGACTCTATCTTCGGTCCAGTCGCTTCCAGGAACACTGAAGACTACGCATAACTCTTCTTGTCCATTCTCTTCTTTACACCTCTGAATCATGGTGACGGGGTCCATCTTGGCACGTCTAGGGGTGATGACTAGTATGGCTGACTGCAGAGTACAGGGAATAAAAATCCCGGACGAGCACCCCACATGTAAGGCTTACCCCCGTAGGAGCGGCTGGATTTGATGATATAATTTACTACTCTGACAGTACAACCCTTTAAGCAAACCTGACCCCTCTGACACACCGGATTCCACTATGGAGTGATACTGTAACAATTAACACTGAGTCTAAGATGCAATTATTCAAATCAGTGTTTACTGTATAAACTGCAAGAAACAGTGTAATAACATCTGCAATGAAGGGTTGACACAAATATGCATACTTGTAGCTGTCTCAATAAAACAGGTGATCCAATGTGATGTCACCACCTTCTCTGCCAATGGGGGACTCCCTTAACAGAGGGTTAGATTGTCTCCCAATGTCAGGAATGTGCTTTAAAGAACCGCATGTAAATACTACAACATATCCCAAGCTTAAAACAATAGTCTCTCAGTCCCTAGCAGAGCTCTGCACTTAGTCTTTAGTTGGTGCACTTATGACTCTTCTCTTAAGAGGGGCCCTGAAAGCACGTAATGTTGATCAACTTATTTGTAATCCAGAGGCAGAGATGAATGGAACAGATAATATAGGATCCGTCAGTGTGAAGTAATATCGGGGCTGATGCACTCCTTCAGCACTCTGCCTTCAGATATACTCAAGTCAACACACAGGTATAACAGTCACTGATTTATTCAGTGGTCTCTCTCTCTCTCTCACCAATCCTGGGCTCTCTAGGCCGCAACCACGCTGATACTGCTACAACAGGGCGAGTGTCCGACTGACACTCCAGCCCAATCAATCTCTGTGGAATCCGCTACTTCAGCAACTCTTCAGGCTTTGATCGCAATGATCACCACCACGATTGATGTGTGGGTGAGTCGATCTCCTGGTAGTCTGTGAGATACTCACTCACACTCCATTTCCCAGAATACAGTTCTGCCTGTTGAGGCTCCCCCTAGGCTGGCTGACTTAAAGCTCCAGTCAACAGACAGAAACCAGAGCAGGTCAGGCTGTACTAGCAAGTGTGTGTGAGCTGGTAAATTCCTGAGGGAGAGGGGCAAATCCCTCTTTCGCTGCAGCAGGCTGTGTCACTAATGCAGGATTTTATCTCTCTGCTACATTATTATAATACACTTGTTACACACATATTATTTTTTATTATTATTATACACTTTGTGATAGATTAGCTTGTGGGGATCAATTTTCAGGGGAAAAGATTCAGCATGGTCTTTAAAGTCTGTTGGCTTGTCAGGTTTATTTTCACAGGTTTGCAAGATCACAACAGAAACAGAAAACAAAACCTCACCCTCTGGTACTACACTAAACAAAGAGATTCCTCTGTTTAGTGTGGGGCTGTCCCCGACACCCACAAAACATAAGCACATTGCAAACCTTGTTTTTAGAGTCCAAATTAGCACACAGAGCTCCCTCAGCTTTCTCCCTCTGAGATCCAGGATCGAACTGCAGTGAGATCTCTTCCTGATCATTAAATGCAAGTGGAGAGGGGTTTGAGTAGATCAGAAAGTCCAGGCTGAAACCAGCTCTGCCAGGGTGGTCGGCAAAACCCGAGTCGGACTCCCGCTAGTCGCCTCAAAATGATCGCATACAAGGCGATAAGTATCGCCCGTCCATTGTGGTGCCTCGCATAACATCACATATCCCCTCCCTCTGCTCAAGCTCCTTTGGCAGAGCAATTGTCCCGACCATGCAGTGGGCCCGGGAAAGACCATTGGTGTTATTTCAGAGCCTTCCAGCCCGGTGTTCCACTGAGAACTTAAACTGCTGTAGGGCCAGGAACCACCTAGTCACCGGGCTATTTTTCTCCCGGTTGTTACACATCCACGTGTCAAACTTAGACACTTTGTTCAGCTTCCTAAAATCATTACAGAACCGGATAGTGCCATTGGGCTTGGGGGCCAGTACTATAGGGTTCGTCCAGGCGCTGTGAGACTCCCTTTATCACATCTAACTCCAACATGGCTTTTATTTCTCTCACCACCGCCTCTCGTCTATCCTCAGTTATTCGGTAGGGTTTTACATTTACACGGACCCCGGGTTCCGTGATTATGTCATGTTGTAGTACAGTGGTCAGTCCGGGTAGAGAAAAGAAAAAGCCTCTATTTTTACTGACAATTTCTAAATGTCGTTTTGTTGTGTCAGTGGTAAGGACTCAGTTATGGGGACATCCGGGGCTAGGGGTAACCTGTCCTTTTGGGGAGTGGGCACTGCCAATAAACTCTCCCTGCCTTTCCACGGTTTTAGGAGCTTAACATGGTAAATCTGCTCCAGTTTCCTTTTCCCAGTCTGGTAAACTTTGTAGTTTACTTTCCCTACTCTTTCCCTAATCTCAAAGGGACCCTTCCACTTTGCCAGGAATTTACTTTCGACTGTGGGGACTAGCATCAGCACTCTGTCGCCGGGGTTGAAAGTTTGGGTTTTGGCACCCCGATTGTAAACTCTTCTCTGGGACTCCTGGGCTTGCTCCATATGCTCTCGTACAAGGGGCAGGACAGCTGCGATTCAATCCTACATCGAGGAGACGTGCTCTATGGCGCTTCTATATGGGGTGGCCTCTCCCTCCCACGTCTCCTTTGCAACATCTAGCATCCCCCGGGATGTCTACAATACAAGAGTTCAAAGGGGGAATACACCGTAGACGCCTGCGGAAACCTCTCTTATGGCAAACATGAGGTACGGCAGCAAAAAATCCCAATGTTGCCCATCATTATCCACCACTTTTTTTAGCATACTCTTGAGGGTCTTGTTAAACCTTTCCACCAGACCGTCAGTTTGTGGGTGGTAAACAGAGGTACGGAGATGGGAAATTTTGTACAATTTACACAATTCTCTGGTCACTCTGGACATAAACGGGGTACCCTGATCCATCAAGATTTCTTTAGGGATCCCCACTTGACTAAACACCTGGATGCAGTTCCTTGGCGATAGTCTTAGCGGAGGTATTCCGCAAGGGTATGGCCTCAGGTTAGGAAGTCGCATAGTCCAGTATCACCAGGATGTGCTGGTGTCCCCAGGCAGATTTTACTACTGGTCCCACAAGATCCATGCCAATTCGTTTGAATAGCACTTCAATTATGGGAAGTGGGACAAGGGGTCTACGAAAATAAGGTGACGGGCCGACATTTGACACTCAGGGCATGACTCACAGTATTCTTTGACGTCTGCATACAACCCTGGCCAGAAGAATCTCTGGGTTATCCTCTCCCTGGTTTTCTCCATACCCAGATGTCCCCCCGTTACATGACCATGGGCCAGAACTAGCACTATCCGGTGGAAGGGTTTGGGAACCACTAGCAGTTCCAGTGCGTCCTTTCCATTTTTCACCACCTGATACAACAAATCATTTTTAAGTGCCATGTAGGGAAAAGACACCCCCCACTTAGGGTCCACCAGTTGCCCATCCATCACCTTCACTTTTTCTCTGGCTCTGAGGAGAGTGGCATCCCGTAGTTGTTCTGTACAGAAGTCCTCTCTCCGGACCTCTAAGTCAGGGACTACATTCGATTCACTATCACGGTCAGGGACAGAGACATGGTCTGGGACATTAGCCATCTTCTGAGAGCTATCTTCCGACTCCTCCGGCTTCCCAGCCATTACAGGAAAAAAGGGTCTCCTTCTTCCTCGGTCCTGCCATCAAGCTCTCCTTCCGTTTGGCAAAAAGGGTCTGGGGATAACTCCTATGCCTCCTCAGAAGGGAGAGCTCTTTCCTCCAGGCCCTCTGTGCCTTCCCACAACCTCCAAAAATGGGGAAAATCCCTTCCCTATAGGGCTTCATGAAGCAGGGAAGGTACAACTCCCACTGAATGGGTCACTCTGCCACAAGGGGTGTCAATCTTGACCAGCGCCGTCTGGTAGTCACGAGTATCCCTATGGATGCAAATGACCCCGACAGTGCTAGGGTGTAACCTGGCTGGAATTACACAGCTGCTTTTGACCAACGTTATCACAATACCATAGTCAAGCAGCACAGTGACGGGTTTCCCATAAATAGCAATCACACACATTTGCTTCTCCATGCGACTTGAGCATGATGCTATACATGCATCCTGTGAAAACAGAGAAATGCGTCTTTTCATATAAGCATTATCACATTGCATGAGTTCATCATTCAGGGGAAAATTGGCAGCAATATGTCCTAATCCATGGCATCGGTAGCACTCTATCTGTTCTATACCCAGTCCTCTCAAGGGTCCCCAAGACCTTCCTGGCTTCTTTGGCCAGTTTCTAGGTCTAGAGTCTCTTTAGCCGTATCAGTTTTATCAAATTTCCCCTCGCCCCTGAACCCTGGAACAGTCTTACCGGATCTGTTGGGCGATCTTTCACCTCAGAGGCATTGGAGTGGGGCGCAGATGGGCGCAACAAGTCCTCAGCAGCCATGTGTCTCTCAACGAGGTCCACCAGTTGGCTTGCAGTTTTGGGGTCCCCATGGCTGACCCATTTCCTCAAAACAGCAGGGAACACCCCCAGATAGCGGTCCATGACCACGTGCTCCACAATCTGAGGACCTGGCAAAGTCTCTGAAGCCATTTCCTGGTAAGGTGAACTAGGTCAAACATCTGCGAATGGGGAGGCTTGACGCTACGATAGGTCCACTGAGGCACGCGTTGGGCCCGGACTGCCATGGTGACCCCCAGGCATGCGAGTATCTCTGCCTTTAGAGTAACATAGTCCTGGGCCTTATCTGTTTCCAGATGGAAGTAGGCTTTTTGGGGTTCGCCAGTCAAGAATGGTGCTAGCAGTCCTGCCCACTGTTCTTTTGGCCATCCTTCGCGAAGAGCAACTCTTTCAAAGGTCGTGAGGTACGCCTCCACGTCATCCGCAGGTGCCATCTTCTGCATGTGGTACGAGGCGCTTACCAACCTTGGCTCCACTGTCACAGGAGGTGCGGGCCCCTTTTCTAATACCAGCAGGGCCTCTGCTACCTCTCGCTGAGCTGCAGTAGTCTCATGTAGAGCCGCCTGTTGGGTTGCAGCGGCTTCTGCGACTTGTCGGTTGGTTTCCCGTTTGGCTGCATTGGCTTGCAGCAATGCCTTCAACATTTCCTCCATCTTTGGAAGTTGCCTCGATGAACTCCACCACTTGTGGGAGATTAGCTTGTGGGGATCACTTTTCATGTGAAAAGATTCAGCATGGATGTAAGTCTTTTTAAAGTCTGGCGGCTTGCCAGGTTTATTTTCACAGGTTTGCAAGATCAAAAGAGAAACAGAAACAGAAAACAAAACCTTGCCGTCTGGCGCTACACTAAACGAAGAGATTCCTCTGTATACAGTGTGGGGCTGTCCCCGACACCCACAAAACATAAGCACAATGCAAACCTTGTTTTTAGAGTCCAAATTAGCACACAGATCTCCCTCAGCTTTCTCCCTCTGAGATCCAGGATCAAGCTCAAGTGAGATCTCTTCCTGAACATTAAATGCAGGTGGAGAGGGGTTTGAGTGGACCAGAAAGTCCAGGCCGGAACCAGCCCTGCCACGGTGGCCAGCAAAACCTGGGTCTGACTCCCGCTAGTCGCATCAAAATGATCGCATGCAAGGCGACAATTATCGCCTGTCCATTGTCATGCCTCACATAACGTCACAACTTGTTACACGCATTATTATTATTATTATACACTTGTTACACACATATTATTATTATTAACCACTTAAGGACCGGAAGGATGTCCCCCTTAATGACCAGGATATTTTGGTGATACGGCGCTGCGTCACTTTAACTGACAATTGCGCAGTCGTGCGACGTTGTACCTGAACAAATTGTATGTCCTTTTTTTCCCACAAATAGAGCTTTCTTTTGGTGGTATTTGATCACCTCTGCGGTTTTTATTTTTTGCACTATAAACAAAAAAAGAGTGATAATTTTGAAAAAAAAAACATTTTTTAAATTTTTTTTTTCTATAATACATATCTAAAAATATATATAAAAAAACAAATGTATTCATCAGTTTAGGCCGATATATATAATCTTCTACTTATGTTTGGTAAAAAAAAAAATCACAATAGGCGTATATTGCTTGGTTTGCGCTAAAGTTAATGTGTCTATAAGCTATGGGATAGATTTAAGGACTTTTATTTTTTTTATTGTTTCTACTGGTGGAGATCTGCTATTTTTAGCGGGACTGCGACATTGCGGTGGACAAATCTGACCCCAAATTACACTTTTTGGGGATCAGTGACATTATTACATTGATCAGTGCTATAAAAATGCAGTGATTAATGTAAAAATTACACTGGCAGGGAAGGGGTTAAAGCGGAGTTCCACACTTTTTTTTGTCTATTAAAAGTCAGCAGCTACAAAAAGTGTAGCTGCTGACTTTTAATATACAGTAGCTTACCTGTCTCCCGGTCCAGCGACGGCTGTGCCCCAAGCCTCACTCGTTTCCCCCCTCCTCCCAAAGGTGTGGGCACCCACTGCGCATGCGTGAGTCGCACTGCGCATTCCTAGTGGCCAGGCAATCTTCTGGGACCTGTGACGTGTCCCAGAAGATTGCCAGGAGGGAGGGGCTGCCTAGGAGGAGAGGAGGAGTCTCCTAAGCGGCCCAGAGGCGGAAAGTGGATGAGGGACAGGAAGTCCCTCTGAAACCTGGGGACACACTCTCCCCCCCAAAAAAAATTACATGCCAAATGTGGCATGTAAGGGGCTGAGGAGTGCTTAAAGTGGAAGTTCCATTTTTGGGTGGAACTCTGCTTTAACTCTAGGGGACGATCAAGGGGTTAACTGAGTTCCCTGGGTGTGTTCTAAACGTAGGGGAATGGGCTTTCTAGGACATGACAGAGATCGCTGTTCCCGATCACTGGGAACAGAAGATCTCTGACCTGGATTCAATAAAAGTGTTTTTAAAAAAAATGAAAGCAACAGTGTAAAAATGAATACAATAAAATAAATTCATAATTAAAAAAAAATAAAAAAATTAAAGTACCTCTGTCCCCCTGTGCCAGCGTGCAAAGGTGAACACGTGCATCGGTCCTGCATGCACGCAAGCAACAATCGTCCCACACATTTGAGGTATTGCCACGAACGTCAGATGATCGGCAGTAATTCTAACACTAGGCCTCCTCTGTAGATATAAAGTGGTGACCTGCAAACGGCTTTTAAAATGTCGCCTATGGATAGTAAAATGTATGCCATTTGCCGCTGTTGCATGGCGTGCGCAATTTTAAAACGTGACATGTTTGGGATCTGTTTACTCGGTGTGACATCATCTTTTATATTTCACAAACAAATTGGGTTATGTATTGTGTTGTGTTTTGCAATAACTTTTTTTTTTTTCCCCAAAAATTGTGTTTGACAAATTGCTGCGCAGAACCCACTAATTTATTGTCTAGGGCCTCTGCTTTGAAAAAAACAATGCATAATGTTTGGGGGTTCTAAGTCATTTTCTAGCAAAAAAGAATGATTTTCACATGAGTAGAAAAAGTGCCAGAAAATGCCCGGTCTTCAACTGGATAATATACACTTATTATATACATACAATTATTACTATTATATTTATTATTATTATTATTATATACATACAATTATTACTATTATTATTATTATATACATACAATTATTACTATTATTATTATTATTATTATATACATATAATTATTATTATTATATTTATTATTATTATTATTATTATTATTATTATACATACAATTATTAGTATTCTTTATTATTATTATATACATACAATTATTACTATTATATTTATTATTATTATTATTATTATATACATACAATTATTACTATTATTATTATTATATACATACAATTATTATTATTATATTTATTATTATTATATACATACAATTATTACTATTATCTTTATTATTATTATTATACATACAATTATTAATAGCATTATACAGCAATTATTATTACACAGCTATTATACGGATACATTTCTTCCGATGATGATGAGAGTAGTGATTCCTCCTATAGTCACAATGGGATGTAATGGGATACAAAGTATCTTCTCTTCTTCCTCTGGGCACAGGGAGGGACAGGCTGTAGGGGGGTGGGGGGTGTCCTGTGATCGGGGGGGGGAGATCTAGGAGAAGGGGGGGGGATAGGTCCAGCAGGGTAGTCAGTGGGGGGGGGGGGGGTAGATCCAGCGCCGGGGGAGGGGGGGGGGGACACCTTTGCTGTCGCTGGCCAC
>BLSH010023536.1:870221-884653 GCA_018402905.1 Glandirana rugosa
CTCAGAGAATGTTCAGGGACCGCTATGGAGGAAGGAAATTGCTTTCCAATAACTGAAGGTGACAAGTAAAGATAAACATATTAGGAGGAAAGAATAGGGACTAAATTAAGACAAGACAATAGTTGTCAGGAATATATTGGTGTTTTTGACCCTGATAACCCAATGAATGGCTTTCAGGGCCGGTTCACACCACATGCAGTTTAGTGCGTTTTTTCTGCATCTAAAATGCATGGACGGTAGGTTACATGCATTCCATGCATTCACACCATTGCAGTGTGTTCCAGTACAGTCAACAAAAGTAGAACATGCTACATTTTTTTCTGCAAGGAACTGTACTGGAATGCTGCAAAACACATAAAAAGATGCAATAAAAACGCAGCTATAGCGCACCAGAGTGCATTCCATAAACAAGCAAAAAAAGAACTGCTTTCTGCCTGTCCTATAGCTGAAAGACGGCTACTGCGCAGGCCTCCATTTCTTGGAGGACTTCCATGGACGTCCTTCAACACATGCGCATAAAGCGCGCTCTGTGACCTTTGGACACAGCTGATCACAGATTATGGTAATGGGCCAATCACAGTGTTCTTTTACCATGTGATCAGCTGTGTCCTAGCACACATGATTTCATGTAAACAGACTTGCTGGTTATCGGCATTCCTTTCCTCACGCGTTGTTATCGGCATTCCTTTCCTCACAGGTTGTCGCTGTGTGAGGAAGGGAGAGCCAATAACCAGCAAGTCTGAGGCCCCTTTCACACTGATGGATGATAGATCAGATAGAAATCACGGGGCCCTGTACAGCCTACCTGACAGGGGCCCCCTCCTCTGAAAATATCAAATGATAATTTTGCTAACATGCAATGGTCACGATACTATGATTTGCAGTCATGGAAGAAATTATACACTGTCGAACAAGACCCATTCAAGTGAATAGTGACACAGAGGCAATATCTGCACCCCCACAGTGAGCAATCGGTACCGATCGCTCACTGTGTTCATTAAGGATGGTACACCCTTTGCTAACCATCCTGAAATAACCCCCCCTGTGTGCCCTCAGCAGCTGCCAGTGGGGGAAGAGTGAAACCAGCAGCACTGTGGGGAAAGGGGCACACAGGGGTTCCAGACAGCAGGGAGGAGGGAGAAAAGTAAAGTAGAAATTGGCAGTACAAGCAGAAGCCAGCCAAAGTCATAAGTGTCTGCAGCAAGGTAGTACTGCTGGCTCTCCTGCTCAGGCCCCCCTTTTGAACTGATGAGGCCTGGGCCCAGTACAGGAGAGCTAGCTGTACTGCCTTATCTGCAGCCCAGGGTCCAATCCTAGTGGGGCCTAGTTATCATTGCTCACCTCCACCATCACAGGAGTGAGCTCTTTCTCTGATACCAACCCCCTCACATGCTCTTTATTTCCCCGGATGCAGTAGCTCTGAGCTCAGCATTTGAGAGCTCATTAATGTGATGGTGGAGGTGAGCAGAGACGACTAGGCCTCATTTAGCAACATCCTGGGTGTATTTCAGTCAGGCCTCATATGGTGTGTAAATGGCCTACACCTATAACAAAAACTTTATTTAACATTAGTCAGAGGTGCACAGTTTGTTTTTATTGGCAGACACCGCTTATCTACATAGGAAAAAACGGAGATGTGAGGAATGAATATATGTATAGCCAGATCCACACTTGTTACAAAAAAAGGAAGAACCAACGCTCTGGTGCCTAAAGAGGACACCGAGTGACCCCTTTTGGATTGATGCGGACACAACTGGTTTTAGTATAAAAGTGTAAACATTTTATTACAAAGTTAAAATTATACACAGACACAGTATTAGAAAAAGCATTTGGCCCCTTTCACACGATTTTACTGTGATTTTTTTGCTGCGATTTTACCACAATTTTGAAGCGATTTGGGATCAGTACGACTTTCGTCCAACTTTGTTGCAACTTTGCCTCAATGAAAACATATTAAAAAGTTATACAGAAGTAGTACAGAAATCACATTTGGACCAAAGTAATGCAGGGACTACTTTGAAGTTGGCATGACTTGAAAGTCATTCAGATATGAACGGTACTCATTGGAAATAATGGGGAATGACTTTTCATGCAACTTTGCAGTCCCAAATCGCAGGACAACTCGCACAAGTGTGAAAGGGGTCTTTGCAACGAAAAGGCCTATTAGGCTGTAACCATGTGTTGTACCCAAGAGTGCACGTGGCAAATTCTGTGGCCGTCTGCAATCAAGAAGCAGTGGACAAACTCTCAGGAGAAACGGACAAACTCTCAGGAGTTTGTCCGTTTTTTCTTTTCCGAGTTTTATCCGCACAGGTTTGGGAGATATGCAGGGCACTTAAAGGTAAGCCTTATCATAGGTTTACCTGTAGGTTAAAGTGGTTGTCACGACTTGACAACCACTTTAAAAAAAATAATAAAAAATTGGGTCATTTTTATTCCTATTACAAAAAAAAAGCATGCCAGAACCTCTTAAATATGAGATCTCATATTTACACTAAAATGCTATATAAAAAAAAATAATAATAAAATGTCATTTGAAAAAAAAATGTTTTTCTCTTTTAACCACTTCAGCCCCGGAAGGATTTCCAGCTTTAGGACCGGAGCCCTTTTTGCGATTCAGCGCTGCGCCGCTTTAACTGACAATTGCGCGGTCGTGCGACATTGTACCCAAACGAAATTTGCGTCCTTTTTTTCCCACAAATAGAGCTTTCTTTTGGTGATATTTGATCCCCTCTGCGTCATTTCTGATCGCCGCTATAAACAAAAGAAGAGCGACAATTTTGCAAAAAAAACAAATTTCTTACTTTTTGCTAAAATACAAATCCAAAAAAAATATATAAAAAAACATTTTTTTCTATCGATTTTGGCCAATTTATATTCTTCCTCATATTTTTGGTAAAAAAAATCGCAATCAGCGTTTATTGATTGGTTTGCGCAAAAGTTGTCGCGTTTACGGATGATAAGAATTAATTTCTGTTTTTTTTTTTTTTCTTAGTAATGGCGGCGATCTGCGATTTTTAGCGGTACTGCGATATAGCAGCGGACATGTCGGATTATTTTGACACTTTTTTGGGACCATTGGCATTTATACAGCGATCAGAGCTATAAAAATGCACTGATTACTGTGTAAATGCCATTGGCAGTGAAGGGGTTGACCTGCAGGGGGCGCTCTAAGGGTTAACAGTGTTCCCTGGGCGTGTTCTAACTGTGGGGGGACTGCCCTGGCTGGGGAAAGGGGATGATCACAGCTTCCATTTACAGGAAGGCTGTGATCATCGCCCTTCCCCCTTCAACAGAACGGAGGTCCGTGTTTACATACACGGACCTCCGTTCTTTCAGTGCGGGGGAGCCATTGCGGGTAGCCGGCGGCGATCGAGTCCGCTCTACCCGCTCCCTGGCTCCCCCCGAACACAGTGGGCGCGCGCGCTCACAATTCTAGTTATCGCGGCCGCCATCCTGTAACGGCGGTTCGCAATAACGAACCACCTTGCGGTCGGCAAGTGGTTAAGAGCAGTGGGTGGAAGTGATGTTTGGCATCGCTTCCATCCTTCAATGCTATGTAGCTGAGTAGGCATTTGTTCACTCGGCATCCATACTCTGAGGAGAAAAGACCCAATCGTCTCCGTCGTTACCGGAAGGCAGCGGAGACGACGGCAAAGTGGCGGGAGGGGGGGTGGCACCTCTCCTGTCCCCGATAAAAGTGACCTTGCAGTGAATCCGCTGCAGATACCACTTTTATCTGAAAGCTGACGGCCCGCTGTTTAAAAAGATCCTGGGGTTATGGTAGCTATCTGCTACTATAACAACGGTATTCAACGGCAAAGTACCACCATATAATGACGGCAGGCAGTCTGTAAGTGGTTAAAAATCCAAAATTAATGTCCCCGATGATCCATCGTCAATCACGCTGCCCGCTGGACCCAGAAAAAAAAAAAGCTCTGCACTCGTCGAAGACTAACCGCCAGCTGCCCGCTCCTCCCTCTGACAGTTCTTATATAAGTAAGGGGCGGTAACATCATCTAATGGCCCTGTCCCCTTGTGATGTCACCGCCCCAACATGCTTCCCGGCTGTTCCTTAGCAACCAGCTTTATACAGTGTTTTTAAAGGGAAAAAACACTTTCTGGTGCAACTACATTGAAGTTTATTACACGCAAAATAGCATTTGCTGTGGGAAAAAAAGCCCCCGACCCTTTTCAAAAACGCACCGGTTGAAAAACGCATAGTCGTGTACCATAAGAAATCATGTTAAATTATTATTATTATTATTATACAGGATTTATATAGCGCCAACAGTTTGCACAGCGCTTTACAAAATGAGGGCAGACAGTACAGTTACATCACAATTTGGTACAAGAGGAATCAGAGGGCCCTGCTCGATAGAGCTTACAATCTAAGAGGGAGGGTCAATTGATACAAAAGGTCACAGCTGTGGGGGGATGAGCTGATGTAGAAAGTAAAACAGTGTACAGGCGGTCCCCTAGTTACAAACTTCTGAATGACTCCTACTTACAAACGGAGGGAGACAACAAGAAGTGAGAGGAAATCTCCCCCTAGGAAGGGAAATTCACTCCTGTAAGAGTTATTATGGGAAAAAGGGGTCTCCACTGAAGCTTTATCACCAAGGTTTGTTTCCACAACAACCCAAAATTTTCAAAATCCAATTATCATTGGGACAAGAAGTGAGGTGAAATCTTCTGAACAAAAACATAGACAGCAAAACCAACATTACAGGGGTGTTACCCCTTCCCTATGCTATCCAGAAAGCTTAAAAATATTTTTTTAGGCTGAAGCTACACTTAAACTGTACTTGTTCCGACTTACAAACAAATTCAACTTAAGAACAAACCTACAGATCCTATCTTGTTTGTAACCCGAGGACCGCCTGTATTAGTTAGAAGCAGGATAGGCTTCTTTAAAGAGAAGGGTTTTCAGGGATCGCCTAAAGATGGATAGATTAGGAGACAGTTGGACATATTGGGTTGGGAGTTCCAAAGGATGAGAGAAGCTCTTGAGAAATGCTGGAGGCGAGCATGGGAGGAGGTGACAAGGGAGCTAGAGAGCAGGAGGTCTTGGGAGGACCGAAGAGGGCGGCTTGGTTGGTATTTAGAGTCTAGGTTAGAGATGTAGCTGGGGGCAGAGTTGTAGATGGCTTTGTAAATTATTGTAAGTACTTTGAATTTTATTTTTTGGGTGAGTGGAAGCCAGTGAAGGGATTGGCAGAGAGGGGTGGAGGGCACTGAGCGGTTGGTAAGGTGGATGAGTCTTTCAGCAGCATTCATTATGGACTGAAGGGGGGATAATGTATGTATGTAAAGGTAATCCAATGAGGAGAGAGTTGCAGTAGTCGAGGCGAGAGATAACCAGAGAGTGAATTAGAAGCTTGGTGGTGTCATTGGTTAAAAAGGAACGTATTCTAGAGATGTTGTGGAAGCTAAGGCGGCATAATTTGGACAGGGATTGGATGTGGTCCTGAAAGGACAGTTCAGAGTCTAGGGTTACCCCTAGCACCCTGGCATGTGGGGACGCACTAATAGTTGTGCCATTGATCTTAACAGAAGTCAGGGGAAGGGGCAAGGAAATATCAGCTCAGTTTTAGATAGATTCAGTTTGAGGAAGTTCTGTGACATCCAGGCTGATATGTCTGTTAGTAAGGCAGTAATCTGTGAGGAGACTGATGGGGTGAGTTGAGGGGTAGGGCGATAGATTTGGGTGTCATCGGCATATAAATGATAGTAGAAGACATGGGAGGCTGACCCAGGGAGGACGTGTAGATGGAGAATAGTAGGGGTCCAAGGACAGAACCTTGGGGGACCCCAATGGTAAGAGGAGTTGGAGAGGAGGAAGTGGAGTTGAAGGTGCGGTGAGATAGGTAAGATTCGAACCAATGGAGAGCACAGCCATGGAGACCAAGCAAATTGAGTTTTTTGAGGAGGAGAGGGTGATCAACTGTATCAAAGGAGTGAAGAGGTCCAAGAGTAAGAGTTAAATGGACTGTAGTGTGTTTCTGCCAATTGCAAAATGCACCAAAAAGCACATAGGTGTGAACCTAGGGTTAGGTAACACAAGGCAAACCTTTGATCACAAACAAGAAGGCAAAATCTGAGGTGTAGAGCAGCAGGGATTGTTCCCATCATAGATGGACAGAATTCAGCTGAAGGAGCAGACCATTTCTTGCCAAGGCCTCTGATTCATCCATGAAGACATACGATCACATTGTGATGGTGTCATCAGACAGAACTGTTTGCTCCGGGCCCTCGGGCCCCGTAGGGCACACTCCTGATTGTAAACTATAGAATACGTGTTCAGGCTTTTTTCAGAAAGTATTTGAAAACTGCAGCACCGACCAAAGTAATGTGCAGTTATTGTTCTAGAAAGGCAACACCCTAAAGGGATTTAAAACACAAATTTGTGATTCAGCTGGAGGCGAGTGTGCGGAGTACAGGACGTGAGTCAAATCCCCGGATTATCGGGTAATTGTATAATTTGCCAGGACTTTTGTTAAGGCAATTAGAGATCAGCGCTAACTGATAGCTTGGCTTGTACAACCAGCCACTCCCAGATGGTGGGAAGAACTCAACTGTTTATCTACGGCAAGGAAGTAGTAAACTCTACTATAATAATGCGAAAAGGTAAATCATACAATATCGTTTTCCGGTAAAATTACATCACTTTAAAAGCAAAACTTTACCCATAGCAGCTTGAAAAAAATGATGTTCTGTAGCAAGCAACATGCATTCCACATTAACAATTATGCTACCAAAATGAATGTGTGCTATAAATTGCCTCCCGCATTGCTCCTATCTCTTTTTTGCCAGAAGCTGCCATGTTGTTGAAATCTAGAGCCCCTGAGCAACGGTTGAGGCCCGTGCACAGGATGCGAATTTCGGACGGGAATTTCCATTCAACGGGCGATGGTTGGAAATTCTTACCGTTAGTATGCTCCTTTCGACAGCCAATTTTGATTTGTTCGTAAGACAAAAGCTGGATGTGCAGGCTATACATTTTTTTTCATACGGCAACTCAACGTTCGATTTTTGTATCATTAGTGCGGTTTTCGTTCAAAAAAAAAAATCATACGATCACGACTACACATGCTCAGTAATGAAAAAATACATCCAAAACTATTCAACACATTACGTCACTTCTGACATTGAATTCGGCCTTACAAAAATTTTCGTATTGTTTGTACGCTCTTCACTTTCGACATGAGACTAGCATCCAACAAAAAACAGACGTCTGTCATCCGAAATTCGCATTGTGTGTAAGAGGCTTAAATCTTTAGGCTGTCAGCAGATCGGCTTCTAGTGGCTCAAATTTTCAGCTAAGTGCCAAAAAATAGAGAGCATCTGAGCATGTGCAGAGCAGAGTGTATTACTGGATTTTAACTCCCTTAGCGGTATTCCCGAGCGTGACTCGGGGTGGTTTTTACATGCTAGGATCGGTATCCCCGAGTCACGCTCGGGGTAGATGTGCAGAGCCTGCAGCGGGGTTCCTTACCTTCTCCTGGCGATCCAGCGATGATCTCCCATTGCTGTGATCGCCGCCGGGATCCCCGCCGCGCCGTCTGTCACTCTGGTGACTTCCTAGTTCCGTTCCCTGCAGCAGCAATGGTGCATGGGAGCGGAGCTGGGAGGGAAATTCAAATGTTGCACAAACACAAACACATAAAAAGGAGGTGATACAATGTAATCTGAGAGGATTACACTGTATCACCTTAGTATCAGACACAGTGCCCTTTCAGTGCCCCTTGCCATTGTCATTTGTGACAAATAAAAGCCTTTGAAAATGGCATCAAAAAAGCGCTGTCCTACAAATGCGCTTTTGGATCAGTTTTTTCACTTTTTAATTTTTAATATTTTAGCTGGACATTCTAAAAGTTTTATTTATTTTATTTGCATTTTTTCCCAATTTTTTATGTTTTTTATTTTTTTTTAAATTTATATATTCGCAAAAAAAAAAAACAATGATAGCTTGAGGACCCTTGCAATTTCTTTGTTTGACAAATTTCATTATTTTTCATTGCATTATTGAATAAAATTATATTATTGATTAGATTATAATTCATGCATTTGTGTTTCAAATTTATCACATCTGGAATATCTACTAGAGTCTTGTTTTGGTCAGGTTTAAGTAAGTAATTACTAAGAATTGCAGGCCTATAATACATATCACCAAATTTCCATGCAAAAAATTGTACCGCTTTTGGTACAAAATTCCAGACAGAATCATACCGCCAAGGAGGTTAAGCAGTATAGGCACTATGTGTTACATAGCTACACCTGCAAAAGGGGGCAGCCTGAAGTCATCTAGCAGGACTTTAAAATAGAAGTATTGGAATCCTTTTTTTTGCAGAAACACACTAACCTAGCTGGATGCTGCATTGTACCCCAGCAGCTCAAACACTGACAACCGAGGGATCAAACACCGCTGATCATTCAGTTCTCAGAGCTCCCTGAGCAGAGAGCTGGTAATTGTCAGTCAGCGGCTCTCTGCTCTACCCTCCCCTTTACTCACTGGAGCACTGGGCTGTGGAGGGGGCGGGAGCGACTGGCACAGGCTCTTAGCGGCTCGCTGAGAGGCTGAGAGGAGTGCCGGTCCTGGCTTGTGGGTGGATCCCGACCATATGGTCGTCATCTTGCCCGAGCTGGGACCAGCTATGTGACATCAGTAGACAGCAGACTTGAGCCCGCTGTCTGCTGAAAACATGTTACAGGAGTGCAGAAAGAACTGCACTCCTGTAATCCACAGGAGACGTACAGCCAAATGAGCCAAAAGAACTGCACTCCTGTAATCCACTGAAGACGTACAGCCAGACGAGCTTTGGGTGTACTTCTTCTTTAAAAGGGTTGTAAAATCAAAGTCAGAAGT
The DNA here is from genome assembly GCA_018402905.1 of Glandirana rugosa. NCBI lineage: Eukaryota > Metazoa > Chordata > Amphibia > Anura > Ranidae > Glandirana > Glandirana rugosa. The sequence goes on from BLSH010023536.1 coordinate 879,091, forward strand.
TTTTATATCTTAATGCATTCTATGCATTAAGATAAAAAAATCTTTCGTGTGCAGCAGCCCCCATAATACTTACCTGATTCCATCTCGATCCAGCAGGAGTGTCTCGGCTGCCCAGGACTCTCCCTCCTCATTGGCTGAGAAAAAAGTGTGGCGCCATTGGCTCCTGCTGCTGTCAATCAAAGTCAGTGAACCAATGAGAAGAGAGAGGGGGCTGGGCTGAACCCCGGCTCCATGTCTTAATGGTCACACAGAGCAGCGTCTCGGCTTGGGTGCCCCCATGGAAAGCTGCTTGCTGTGGGGGCACTCAGCAGGAGGGAGGGACCAGGAGCACCAAAGAGGGACCCAAGAAGAGGAGGGTCTGGGCTGCCCTTTGCAAATCCACTGCACAGAGGAGGTAAGTATAACATGTTTGTTATTTTTATTGAAAAAAAAAAAACAAGACTTTACAATCACTTTAAAGCAGTGGTTCTCAATTCCAGTCCTCGGGACCCACTAACAGGGCAGGTTTGCATGATAACTGAAATACATCACAGGTGATATAATTTGCTGCTCAGTGATTGCAGTATTCTAGTCTGCATCTCCCCAAGGCAATACTTAAAATCTGGCCTGTTAGTGGGTCCCGAGGACCGGAGTTGAGAACCACTGCTTTAAAGCAACCTGTCAAGTAAAAAAAGGTTTGTGTTTTTTTAATTAAATGTTCCTCTGTTTAACCCCTTATTAACTCTTGATTTACTGTAATCAGCCTTAAATAACTCCTGATTCTTCTCCATTGAATTTTTATTTTCATGTTTATATAACATTTCGCATTGAAAAAAGCGCAAAATGTAAAAAAAAAAAAAAAAATGTGATTCAATTGTAAATAAGTTTTCAATGCAGTGTAGCATTGCTGACTGCTGAAGTGTAAACAGAATAGTCGCGGTAGGTATCGGTAATTGGTATCAGCGAATACTAAAAAGAAGAATGGGTGCATCCCTAGATGTGGTCACCTCTTATCACCCATCATTCTTGGTGACATTTCTGCTCCTAAGAATGAATAGTCTTGCAAATTCAACCATCCCTTTTCCTTGCAAGATTAAGAAAGTGCAGCTTCCAGCTCATTGGCTACTCATCCAAAATAAATTTGTGTTTTCGAAATTCATTACCAATCTTGACATCAATGTGTCAGACTGAATTACTAGAAGACCCACCCAGATGCAGAGAGAAGGTGCTTCCTGCATAACATTCTGTCTGTAGACAAGGATGGCCTGGGGCAGATTGTTCAACTTGTCGTCTCGGGGTGAACGCGTTCCTTGTCAGGAGTGCAGGGTGGAAATCAAGTCTAGAAAAGACACAAAGCACTTAGCTTCCATGTATTATACAGCAAGGATGTGAGTATAAGTTACTTGTACATGCCTTCTCTATGTGATATTTGTAGGATGGTAACCCTCCATAGGAGGTTAGTGGAGAAAAACTCAATGATGTTCACCGGAATAAAAAAGAGAAAACAAGATGAGAGATGGGAGAGCCATTGTTGTGTACTAAATATGCAGTATTTTTGGAATTTGGTAAGCTTGTGATTGACCAAAATGTATAGTAAATGCAACTAGTGGTGCACCGAATGGATGTTTTGGTGCCGAAACCGAAAATGCACTTAGCCGAAAATGACAGGTTTTAAAAAATATTTATATTTTTATATACAATTGCCATATGCAGCCTACCTGTGCCTGGGCACTGATAGGCGGCACTGATAGGCAGCACCAATTGGCACTGATAGGTGGCATTGATTGGAAGCACTTATTGGCACTGACAGGTAGCACTGGCACTGATAGGCGGCACTGATAGGTGGCACTGGTTGGTACTGAGGCGGCACTGATTGGCACTGACAGGACGCACTGATTGCTATTGTGGTGGCACTAATTGGCACTGATAGGTGGCATTGGTTGGCACTGATAGGTGGCATTGGTTGGCACTGAGGTGGCACTGATTGGCACTGAGGTGGCACTGACAAGTGGCACTGATAGGTGGCATTGGTTGACACTGAGGTGGCACTGATTGGCACTGACATGTGGCAATGATAGAGGAGATGAGTTTCACACTGAGCATATAGCAGGCTCAGTGTGTGAAATATAACTGATTGCAGAGACTAGCTGTCAAAACTCTGCAGTGATGTTGGGGTGGGCGGGACAGCTGTTAAAGCTCTGCAGTGATGTCCGGTGGGCGGGACCAAACAGTTATCTAGCTGTTCAGTCCCGCCCACCCCCAACATCACTGTGGAGTTTTGACAGCTGTTCCGCCCACCCCGACATCACTGCAGGGTTTTGACAGCTAGTCTCTGCAATCAGTTATATTTCACACACTGGGCCTGCTATCTGCTCAGTGTTAAACTCCTCATCTCCTCTGTTGCATACAGCAGCACCCAGCACTTGATGCCTGTATTAGAGTGGTGGGTGGAGAGATATAGAACCCTCAGAGGTTAATGTGGCAGAGGCACCCTCAACTCGTGTGAACAAGCTCTTGATGTGCATTAAAGGCTGCTTTAAAATTCAACGCTGGTGTGACAGGACCCATAAGTAGGCTTGGCAAGAGTCATGCTCTAATGTTACAGAAAATGTTTATATTTACAGTATCCTGATTATCAGTGCAGTCCCAACAGTGCCCACCAGTGCTGCCAATCAGTGCCCATCAGTGCTGCCAATCAGTGTACATCAGTGCTGCCAATCAGTGCCCATCAGTGCCGCCTACCAATGCCTCCTATCAGTGGCCACCAGTTCTGCCTCATCAGTGCCCACCAGTGCCACTTCATCAGTGCAGCCTCATCAACGCACATCAGTAAAGGAGATAAATTACCTGTCTGCAAAATTTTATAACACACTATGAAAAATGTTTATTTCTTCAAAATATTCAGTCTTTTTCGTTTGTTTAGAAAAAAAACCCAGTGGTGATCAATTGCCACCAAAAGAAAGCTCTATTTGTGGGAACAAAATGATAAAAATTTCATCTAGGTACAGTGTTGCATGACCGCGCAATTGTCTTTAAAATTGTAAGAGCACTGAAAGCTGAAAATTGGCCTGGGCAGGAAGGGGGGTGAAAGTGCCTTGTAGGCAAGTGGTTAAAGTGATATTAAAGGCTTTGTTTCCTTTTCTTTATAACAAAAATGTTATACTTACTTGCAAAACCACTGCACAGAGCAACCCCGATCCTCCTCTTCTCAAGTCCCTTGTTGGTGCTCTTGGTCCCTCCCTCGTGCCCCTATAATCAACAGCTAGCAATGGGGGCACCCAAACAGGCCTGCTCCTGAGCCACAGCTCTGTGTGTCCATTCACGCACAAAGCCCCGGCTTGCCTCCCCTCTTCATTGGCTTACTGGCTAATTGATTCACTGGCTGGCTCAGCCAATGAGGAGGGACTCTCCTAGAGAGGCGAGGATGGCGTGCACATGGCTGGATTAAGATGGGACTCAGGTAAGTATTAGGGGGGAGCTGCACACAAAATGTTTTTTACCTTTATGCATAGAATGCATGAAGGTAAAAAAAACCTTGAGCCTTCAACCTAATGTGCATTAGTTGCTTCTACAGGCCAAACACTAAACTCCACTGAACATGGACCCTTAACCCCGGTTCACACGAAATTGCGCTACTTCAGCACGATTTCAAAGCTGCAGATCAGTGTAATTTGGATCTCCGATTTTATTGCAGCTTGCAACTTCAGAAGTCAATGCAAGTTGCAATGAAATCGAAGAAAAGTATTGCAGGAAACTTTTTCAAAGTCGCTGTGACTTGTGCTGCAACGATTTGGACTGCTCCATTGCTGAAAATAGGGTGCGACTTGTCGCATGATTTTGAACTGTCAAGTCGCATGACAAGTGGCACCAGTGTGAATGGGGGCTTAAAGGGGTTGTAAACCCACAAGGTTTTTTGCTTTAATGCATTATATGCCCTCCTTTACTTACCTGAGCCCAAAACAAACCTGCGGCAGGGACGAGCCTCGCTCTGGTCCTCATTGGCTGGATTGATAGCAGGGAAGCCATTGGCTCCCGCTGCTGTCAATCAAGTCCAGCGACTTGGGAGCCGGGGGCAGGGCCGAGTCCCGCTGTTTGTGTGATACGGGAGAGCGTCCGCACGTGTGACCCCAGGAAAGCGTGGTGGTCACTCGAGAAAAGGAGGAGCCCGGAGAACCGCTGAAGGACCCCAGAAGACGGGGTTGGAGGCCCCTGCACAGAGGAGGTGAGTATGACTTTTTTTTTTTTTTTCTTTTTTTTTTTTTAAAAAAGTATGGAAGTTATTTTAAAAAAACTACGAGCCTTTAGTATCACTTTAAAGGAATCAAATACAAGAGTGAAAACTGTAACATAAATCTGCTGCCAAAACATTTTTTTTTTCCGTTAGGGAAACAAACAGCATTTAAAAACATGACAGTGGTTTTACCCATGATTTTTTTTTTTTGCACAGAAAAAAAAAAAGAATATATGATTTAATTTATTTAAGGCTAAATATCAGTGTTAGATGGACTGACCCTTTAAGTATGTGTGGTCTGAGCAATATTAGTAAGAATGATTTGCAGACGTCAGGAGTACTTGCCTCCAGGAAGGGATCAGATTTGGTGTGTCACGCTGTGACTAGATGACTCAGATGACTGGAACATTTTCTTGTGGTGGCCGCAGTATCTTATTTTTTTTTTTGCATACAAAAAAGAATGAAACCAACATCACCTATTTCACACAAAAATAGCTGAGCCTTAAGAACCAATCACATATTTAAGTAGTTGTTTAGGAATGTATCTATTTTTTACTCTTTTTTTTTACACTATAAATGTTAAGCCTCGTTCAATGAAAAGCGATCAGCTGTGGATCACTTTTGCGTTGGTGAATGACAGGCGGCTGAGAGATGAAATGTTGGGTCCTTACTAACTGTTTAAAGTGGAGTTCCAGCCGAAATATGACTTTTAAGATAAATATACCCCTAGAATACTCATGTCCCATGCAATGTAACAAAGGTATGCTGTAAACTATGCCCATTTTCTATTTGTGCAGCATCATCTTCTTACTTTGTGGAGTTCCTGCACAGTGCGGCCATCTCCAATGTGGGCATCTGAAGCCGCAGTGTCCTTCCTGGATTCCTTGCATGCTGGCTACCCAGCATGCACCTGCCGTTCTCGCGCCTGTGCAGTGTGTTGCAACCTTGGTCAGCTTGACATGGCATGGCTCTAGTAATATTTAACATTGGCTTCTATGGGAAATCTTGGTCAGCTTGACATGGCATTGGAGCAGTCAAGCAACCAAGATTTTCCATAGATGCCAATGTTACTGGAGCCATGCCATGACAAGCTGACCAAGATTTTCCATAGACGCCAATGCTAAATTATACTGGAGCAGTGCCATGTCAAGCTGACCAGGAGGCTGCTGCCAATTCCAGGTTGTGCTGGTGGGTCTCCCAATTACTTGCTGCAAGGCTTGCCCCCTTTCTTCTTTGTCAATGAAGGACTATGCCACCTAAAATATGTGACATGCATATCCATGGAGGCACCACGAGCATAGTGCACATCATTCACTTAGGCGAGTGATGTGTAGCATGGGGGGCGGAACTGAC
>BLSH010023536.1:884663-903544 GCA_018402905.1 Glandirana rugosa
CGAAAGAACTCTTTTAGTACAAAAAAAGTGTCCTGGAAGGGATGGATGGGGGGGAACTTTCTTTTCAGGATGAAGATCTGCTTTAACCATATGCCTGTGTGAGGGCCGTGTTTGCACGGGGATGCATGGAACACCTGTACATCCCTAGTATGCATGGCACACTAGCACATTATGAGAGACTTACCTTAAAATTAAGCCCTCCAGCGGCGTGCTGTCACTGCTGAGAGGGCTGACATTTTCCTGTGGTCTTCCTTCCAGGTTTGCGGCCTCTGACTACATGAGTATCCGGGGCCACAATGACGGCTCTCCCACGCGTGTGCTTGGGAGCCCTTGGCAATGGCACGGAACACTGAAGGCCTGGCATGGACCTTCAGAGCACATGCACCAGTGACGTCACTGGCTGCATGCTGTGTGAATAACTCCTACAGTGCAAGTTTAGGAGATATTCACTGTACCTACAGGTAAGCCTTATTATAGTCTTACCTGGAGGTACAACTTAAAAAGTTAGTTTAATCGTGTGATAACATGTTACAATGCACATTAAGAACCACAAATATAACGCTACTGAATCCCAGACTTTGCCCAACAAAATAAAGGGAGGCAGAATTAATTCCATTCAAGACAAGAGAGTTAGGAGGTCCCTGCTTTTGGGAGCTTACAATCTAAAAGGAAGGGTCAAGTGATACAAAAGATAATACCTGTGAAGGATGAGTTGATGGAGAAGGTAAAAGTTCAGTTGTTAAGCAGATGTGAGATAGGCTTTCCTCAAGAGATGAGTTTTCAGGGATCACCTTGAAGAGGACCGGGTTGACGTAGGGAGTTTCAGAGGGTGTGTCTGGAGGAGAGGCTCTGGAGAAGTCCTAGGAGTGAACATGGGAGGAGATGACAAGGGAACTAGAGAGTAGGAGGTCAGGGGCGGAGTGGACGGTTTGGATGGTATTTTGGGATGAGGTAGGTGTTATAGCTCAGGGAAGAGTTGTCAATGGCTTTGTATGTGGTTGTTAGTATTTTCAATTTTATTCATTGGGTAAGCGGAAGCCAGTGGAGAGATTGGCAGAGAAGGGTGGTGGACACTGAGTATGCGGATGAGCATTCATCATAGACTGAAAGGAGATGTAAAGGTAGGTCAAAGAGAGGGATCATATCTACGGTATTGCCAACCCTAATGCCTAGTACACACGATGAGAAAAGAGGAAAAAAAATGCCGCTTTCGGAACGATCGTACGATAATCTGATTATTGCACAGCTTTTGAGAGCCGATCACAACAGTTCATCCAAGCACTTTTCTCGTACAATAACAGTTTAAATCAGTACAGTATTTGTCCGAAAAAAATTGAATGACCAAGACCGTGCACGCTCGGTAACTAAAAATACATTACAATACATTGCATCACTTCCGAAGTTGTATTATGTTGTATGAGAATTTTCGGAACTTTAGTGGCCTCTTCATTTTCGATATGAGACTAGCATGCAAAAAAAAAAAAAAACAGACATCAGATGGTTGTTGCTTGATTTGACCATATAGTCAGGGGGAAAATTATATATATAAGCTACAGTATATAACATTCATTTATATGCACTGGAATCACCTTATTATAAGCAGTAGACCTGTACCGGTACCGTAGGTCATACATTATATACCGGCAGATGTGTCCCATGTGTGATTGCATTGTGTCTGGTAGCATCCTCCTAGAAGCCGGCAGATTTCCGGATTGTTTGTGGAATCTTTTACCACAAAGTAGATACAGATAAATTGCTGCAAATTTTTACAGATTTGTATATTTATTCCAGATTGTCGTTGTTTCCTGGGATTCTCTTTTAAGCCGGTATTTCTGCTCCACAGCTGGTCCTGAAGTGGTTTTAACTTTTATTACAGTAACTCCACTGGTGTTTAGAGCATCCAGTAATTGGAAGGACAGGCTTTGTTTTCTTCATCACATATGCTGTTTAGTGGAGAAATAAACTTGTGGCTTGCTGCTGGAAGATCATAGGATTTACTGTATATATGGGCAATCCACAGCATTCACTTGATTTGTTTAGAATAGCATAAAACATGGCAGATATTGGCCACGTGGTTCAAAGAACCACATTGTTAGCATGATAGTCCATGGCATCTGAAAGTAGTTAGGTTGCAGATAGACTACACTGCATTAGAAGACAGCAAAACTCCAATGGTCTTGTCTCTTCAGTGCAGAACGTTATTTCAATAGTAAGTCCAGAGAACTATTACTCATTATAAAGATATTATTCTTAAGTGCCACCCATCAAAATCCATGTTATATTGGCCATATGATAAGATCCAGAACAGTGCCATATGATAAGATCCAGAACAGTACCATACAATAAGATCCAGAACAGTGTCATACTATAAGATCCAGACCAGTGCCATATGATAAGATCCAGAATAGTGCCATACAATAAGATCCAGACAGTGCCATACAATAAGATCCAGAACAGTGCCATATGATAAGATCCAGAACAGTGCTATACTATAAGATCCAGAACAGTGTCATATGATAAGATCCAGAACAGTGTCATATGATAAGATCCAGAACAGTGCCATATGATAAGATCCAGAACAGTGCCATATGATAAGATCCAGAACAATGTCATACTATAAGATCCAGACCAGTGCCATATGATAAGATCCAGAATAGTGCCATACAATAAGATCCAGAACAATGCCATACAATAAGATCCAAGACCGTGCCATATGATAAGATCAACAGCAGTACCATGCAATAATATCCAGAACAGTGTCATATGATAAGATCCAGAACAGTACCATGCAATAAGATCCAGAACAGTTTCATACTATAAGATCCAGACCAGTGCCATATGATAAGATCCAGAATAGTGTCATACAATAAGATCCAGAACAGTGCCATATGATAAGATCCAGAACAGTGCCATATGATAAGATCCAGAGCAGTACCATACAATAAGATCCAGAACAGTTTCATACTATAGGATCTAGACCAGTGCCATATGATAAGATCCAGAATAGTACCATACAATAAGATCCAGAACAGTGCCATATGATAAAATCCAGAACAGTGCTATACTATAAGATGCAGAACAGTTCTATACTATAAGATTCAGCACAGTGCCAAACTAGAAGACCCAGAACAGTTTCATGCTATAAGATCCAGAATGTTCCATACTATAAGATCCAGAACTGTGACCATAGTAAAAGATTCAGAGCAATGTCATACTATAAGATTCAGAACAGTTCCATGCTATACAATCCAGAATAGTGTCATACTGTATGATCTAGAACAGTGCCATACTAGAAGATCCAGAAAGTTCCATACTATAAGATTAAGAACCATACTAAAATATCCAGAGCAATTTCATACTATAAGATTCAGTACAGTTCCATACTATAAAATCCAGAATAGTGTCATACTGTATGATTCAGAACAGTGCCATACTGTAAGATCCAGAACAGTGCCATACTACAAGATCCAGCAGAGTGCCATACTATAAGATCCAGAACAGTGCCATACTGTAAGATCCAGGACAGTTCCATAGTATAAGATCAAGAACAGGCCCGTAGTATAAGATCCAGAACATTCCCATAATATAAGATCCAGAGCAGTTCTATAGTATAAGATCCAGAACAGTTTAATACTACAAGATCCAGAACAGTGCCATACTGTAAGATCCAGCAAGATGCTATACTATTAGATCCAGAGATGGGTCATTGTTCTGAAAGTATATCTAAAGCCAAAAACAAAAATGTAAAATGTTGCAGCTAACCAGTCATTAGATGTGGCGGATGCATTGGTTTTCTTTTTTCAGGCTTTCTTCCCTGTATTTTCACCTGGTGATCCTGCCAGTAACACGCCTCCAGTCTTAGCATAACCACACTCATTCATTGTACTGTGCCAGATACTATGGAACCCCACCCCTCTCCTGTTCTACATAACATAGATGAGTGTAGTTCTGTGGTCCTTAGCATTAATGTAATTGACAAGATAATTCTTAGATAAGAGATAATTGACCATTGCACAGGCGGAGAGCACAGGAAGCTACCAGCTCACAATATTTCTGGCAGGATCAACAGGCACTTTTTGATCTTATTGAACAGATAAACCAAAACAATGACATATTTAATAGTAATCATTTTTGTTATTGGGTTATTTGAATTATTCCAACGTGTGTTGATTGGAATCCTTCCATAGCGCTTGTCTAAGTCATACTTTGTTTTTCGGATCAGGCGGTTGGGTCATTGTGTAGAAATGCTGTCAGTGGGGAGATGATCCCTGCCGGTGATGACGCGGCCTGGCCTTTTATGCTAAGCACACAGTTTACAAATGCTAAGGGCTGCGAATGAAGCGATGACTCCAGCCAAGAGAATCTGTAACTCTATCTGCGTGCTACCAGTGACCTTACCACCGCCGAAAGCACGGCTTCATGAAAAATAGATCTGCAGCGTGGAACTGTAGATGGAAAACACAGCTTGTATGAGACAAAAAGAGAAGGCTTTATGATGATGGAGCAGCCAGCATGGAGGCTACAAAGAATATTCCCAATATTCACTTAGTCTTCGACCCTTCAGCGTATGGATCCAGCAACAGTTTGCATGGAGTTTATATGTTCTCCATGTGTTCGTGTTCCGACAGTCCTTTAACATTCCCAAAGTAAAACTAAAGGCAAAACTTTTCTATTTTGGATAGAGGAAGGGAGGACGTTTTTTGCCACTTGTGTGCCATTGGGGTAATTCCCCTTCTCTTCCTGTTCCATAGTTACAACAGGAAGTCAGAGGAAATTCCTCCAAAGTGAGGGAATCCCTAGTTGTCACCAGAATTAGTGTCCTCATTGCCCTCTATTCCTGTTCTGGTGACAACTCAAATGTTGGGATTTTTTTTTTTACTCCCTGTGATAATTGTAACGAGGACAAATAGAAACAAAAGCCCAGTATACTTGGTTAAATAGTTGGTAGGGTTGGAAAAAGACACAAGTCCATCCAGTCCAACCTGTATGTGTGCTTATGTGTTAATAGTACATTGTATACCCCTGTATATTGTGGTCGTTAAGGTGCCCATCTAATAATTTTTTTAATTATCGATGCTCACCTCTGAAACCACAGCTTGTGGAAGGGAATTCCACATCTTTACCGTTCTTACAGTTAAGAACCCTCTACGCAGTTTAAGGTTAAACCGCTTTTCTTCTAATTTTAGTGAATGGCTGCTGTCTTTTTAAATTCCCTTTCATGGAAAAGTTTTTTCCCTATTGTGGGGTCATCGTTACTGTATTTGTACATTGAAATCATATCTCCTCTCAAGCACCTCCTCTCCAGAGAGAATAAGTTCAATGCTTGCAGTCTTTCCCCATAGCTGAGATCCTCCAGTCCCTTAATCAGCTTTGTTGCCTTTGTCTGGACCCTCTCCAGTTCCACCACATCCCTCCTGAGGACTGCTGACCAGAACTGGACGGCATACTCCGGGTGCGGCTGGACCAGAGTCTTGTATAGTGGGAGAATTATCGTTTTATCTCTGGAGTTAATCCCCTTTTTAATGCATGTCAATATTCTGTTGGCTTTGCTTACAACAGCCTGGCATCGCATGCTATTGCTGAGTCATCTACTAGGACCCCCAGTTCCTTTTCCATCCTAGATTCCCCCAGAGGTTCTCCTCCTAGCGAGTAAACTGCATTCATATTTTTGGCACCCAAATGCATTATTTTACATTTAAACCTCATTTGTCATGTACAGTAGTTGCCCACCTCATTCATTTTTTTAGATCTTCTTGCAATGTTTCCTCATCTTGCATGGAAGTTAGTGCCCTGCTTAGCTTAGTATTGTCTGTTTATCCCATCCTCCAGATCATTTATGAATAATTTAAATAGGATTGGTCCCAGGACAGAACCCTAGGGGACCCCACTTTCCACATCAGACCATTCCGAGTACTCCCCATTTATCACCACCCTCTGGACTCACCCCCTTAGCCATTTTTAAATCCATGTATTCGCCCTTTGCCCATGCTGACAGACCTTAATTTGCACAGTAAACTTTTATGGGGAACTGTATTGGATGCCTTTGAAATATTTAGGAACAACACATCTACAGGCTTACTTTATCTAGATGGCAGCTAACCTCATAGAAGGTTAATAGATTGGTCTGGCAAGAACGATTCTTCATGAATCCATGTTGATTACTGCTAATGATACCGTTCTCATTACTAAAATCCTGTATATAGTCCCTCATCATCCCCTCCAAGAGCTTGCAGACTATTGATGTTAGGCTAACTGGTCTGTAGTTCCCAGGGATGTATTTTGGCCTTTTTTTTCAGCTGGTACCATTCCAGTCAGTAGATGCACTCAATGCACTGTCTAATTGGGCGACTGTGTGGCAAATGAGGTTTAATGTTGATAAATGTAATGTTATGCATTTGGGGGCTAAGAATATGCATGCATTGTACATACTAGGGGGAGTACAACTGGTGGAATCCATGGTGGAGAAGGATCTGGGGGTTTTGGTAGATCATAAGCTTAATAATGGCATGCAATGCCAAGCTGTGGTTTCCAAAGCAAGCAAAATCCTTTCTTGTGTTAACCGCCTCGCGCCGCCGCCATAGCCGAATGACGGCTACAGCGCGGCTCTAAAATGCCTATAGACGTTCTCCCATTTGGTTTGTGCCCGCGGGTCGGGCGGACCCGATGTCCGCCGGAGACCCGCGGTCTCCTTCCAGAGAGCCGGAACGGGGAACTGCCGATGTAAACACGGCGGTTCCCTGTTCTGTGAGGGGGGGCATGACAGATCTACTGTTAGATCTGTCATGCCCCTGCCAACCCTGCCCCCCCACAGTTAGAACACACCCAGGGAACATAGTTAACCCCTTCACTGCCCCCTGCAGGTTAACCCCTTCACTTCCAGTGACATTTATACAGTAATCAGTGGATATTTACATTTCTGATCGCTGTATAAATGTCATTGGTCCCAAAAAAGTGTCAAAAACGTCCGACATGTCCGCCGCAATATCGCAGTCCCGATACATGGAAGCTGTGATCACTTCCCTTCCCCTGCTAGGGCAGCCCACACACAGTTAGAACACGCCCAGGGAACACAGTTAACCCTTAGAGCGCCCCCTGCAGGTTAACCCCTTCACTGTCAATGGCATTTACACAGTAATCAGTGCATTTTTATAGCACCGATCGCTGTATAAATGCCAATGGTCCCAAAAAAGTGTCAAAATGGTCCGACATGTCTACCCCAATATCGCAGTACCGCTAAAAATCGCAGATCGCCGCCATTACTAGTAAAAAATAAAAAAAAAATAAAAACCCCAGAAATTAATTCCCATCATCCGTAAACGCGGCCACTTTTGCGCAAACCAATCAATAAACGCTGATTGCAATTTTTTTTATCACAAATATGAGGAAGAATATAAATCGGCCAAAACCGATGAAAAAAATGTTTTTTTGTATTTTTTTTTTGGATTTGTATTTTAGCAAAAAGTAAGAAATCCCTGTAAATTAAGGGAATGCCTTGGAGACCCCCAGGTCATCAGAACTAGAGTCCTCATTGGAAGATTTCCCCTCTTTTACTTTTGTGGGGGCAACCTAAAATTTAGGATTTTCTTTTACTTTCTCTTTCAATGATAATGATAAACAGAGAGGGAGGATCTCCTTAGCGGGGGCACAGACAGCAATAAAAACTGACAGGGGTTCTCCCCTCTATCCAAAACTAAAAAAAAAAAAAAAGTTTGCCTTTAGCTATACTTTAAATTCCTCCTCCTCCAAAGGCGGGACTTTTTTTAGGTTATTTCCTTTTTTTTATTTTGGTCCAACTTGCCCCTTCCCTCCATTGAAGCCTCTTGGGATATGCAGGTCACATAATGAAATGGAGCAAATCATCAGGGGGCTGGCTACCTGAACCTGAAAGAAACGGTCGGCTCCCAATGACGTCAGAAAATAAAAGAATACCTGGTGGTCCAGGAATTTCAGATCCTTGTTTGGGAACTTCCTCTTGCGAGGTGACAACTGTCACCTAGCTGTGCTCCTGTGTTGTCACACGGTCATGTGCACCACCAAGGGGGATTTCAATCGGCTGTGCCAACACTCACTGTCCAGACATGGCCCATTGTTGTCACTATTAGGAACCAGAACAATGATGTGCATCCAGCACTGGATGGAAGTGGCTGAATCTACTGTCCATTGAGTCTGTCTCTTGATCAGTAAGGGCTCTCTCATTGGATGTGGGGTTGGCACCTGACCACTCGCAAATATCTATGGAATCCTTCTAAAAGTTGATCTATAAGACATATGTGTAGTAGAACCTACACATGCAGTATGTACACTGTACACTTGCCCCCTACCAGACTTTTACTGATGGCCATGATCACGGTGAGTGGGTTGGGAACTGAACACACTGGCTCTCAGCTGGTGATCACTATTGTTTGACTGTGATCAACTGACATATCAGTGTTGTTCATACACTGCTCTTGCATAAAAATCTGTATCCATTTTCCTATTCTCATTAAAGGGCAGAACAAGACACTAAAGTACCTCTTACTCACACCACTACCCACATCATGAAAGGGATGAAGATGCTTGCTATTGTTTTGTGAACCCTTGGGCTTTCCTTTGTAGCTGATGCCTGCATATGCCTGATGTCTGGATGGCCCACTTCTCCCCCTTTTTTCCCAATTGGTACCTCAAAAAAAGACTTTAATGGCACACATTTTCAGGGGGAAAGCAGATTTAACAATATCACATTTAAAAACACTAGCAAACCCTATTGCAGATTGTGGTCCTTGCCCATTGCCCATTAAAAACTCAGGCTACCCTCAGTTAAGCCCTCTCAGACTTTGCCAAGGCCTTTATACACTAAGCTCTAGGGTCACTAGAAGCCTGCTTAGATCCCACCCTGTAGCTGGAACCGCTTGCTTTCACCCGCCAATCGGGAGGTGGAAATAGGCCTTCTTTCCCGAAGGGTGCTGTCTTTGCCTCTCCTTTTACTGCCAGAATAATAGAACTACAGCTGGAGCTTTTTACAACTTGCAACCCAGGGAGAGTGCCAAATTCACCTGGTGGAGGTCCACCGCCACCAATGGGTCGTGGAGCACCCCCACCAGGCATGATGGGCCCACCTCCAGGCATGAGGCCACCCATGGGTCCACCAAAGGGCATGCCCCCAGGAAGAGGAAGACCAATGGGAATGCCACCACCTAATATGAGCCCGCCACCACCTGGAATGAGAGGTCCTCCACAACCAGGCCATGATCCAAACTGCCTGAAGACTTCACTTGTACATCTAGTGTTCCTCATTTGCTCTCGTGTTATGGGACTGTTGTAGGTAATGCTTTTTGTAATCTTTTTCTTTGTAAATGGTTTTTAATAAAGAAAACTCAAAAAAAAAAATGTACCTGGTGACATGCCCCAATCCTTTGGACAGGTTCTGACATCATGATGAAATCAACCTACAATGTGAACAATATTTAGGATGGGTGAACTTTGAACTTCCTCCAATGCAGTATGGCTGAATGGGGCCCAGCTCCTGCTGCTCCTGAATTTCACCTCACAGCCTTGCCCCCTTTTCTCTTGCTCAGCCACAACCCCCTCCAATAAATAGTCAATCTGGGATTCTGGGGGATTTTTTTCCTGCCCCTTGCTCACTCTACTCCCTGGAGCAGCACCCCCTGCTTCTTCATCCTCAAGCGCCATAGCTGCTATGGGAATGGGGCCCCCAGCCTTACTGGGCTTCACCCCATGGCCATGGCCGGCACTCAGCCAACCAATATTAAAATGCCACAACACAAACTCACATTATGTATTGCAGTATCCCTTTAAGGCAACTGAAAAGTGAAACTTCCTATTGTCCTCCGAATGGCTGATAGATAACTTTTGGAAACTCATTGTTCTTTATTGTTTCACAATGTCTGAGTAGTTTCTGCGGCTTCAGTGTAATGTGAACCAGCCATTGCCTGCTTCTCATTTGTGGGTGTTGTAACAAGGCTTGCTTGCTTGTTATCTGCTGGTTTTACAGCACTGATTGTCCAAACACAGACAAGGAGGTCATATATTTTATTGCAGCTTGCTCAGATTATCAGACAATGGCACAGATTCTGTCAATCAGTCAGTTGTAGGAAGGTGGAGCATGGATATTAGCTGCCCATATTGAGGTGCCCCAAATGTCAATTTTTGAGCAGTGTACATCATAATAGGTTCCTACCTCACAACTTTCTGAGATGGGAAAGGATGCCTTCATGGCTCACTCACACCATAGTGTTTGTTGTCAAGCACACATTGTTACACAGTACGTTAAATAACCTATTCAAAGTGAATGGGGTGAAACGGGACACTGTGACGCAGTGAGGGACCTTTACTAAAACTGCACAATCTGGTGCAGCTCTGCAATGAAACAGTGCAGCTTCCAGGTTTTATTGTCAAAGCTATATTGAACAAGCTGAAGTTAGAAGCTGATTGGCTACCACCAGATTCCGAGTGCTCCAGTTTTGGTAAATCTACCCCAATGCGTTGTAGTGAACATACATTTTTCGGGTTTGTTACATTTCTATTCACAGTGAATGGCACTGCAGTGCACCATAAACTGTAATGTGCATTGCCACGCATTATTGCAATAAAGTGGTTTGAATTGGCCCTATGGCCCCATTTACACCTGAACGATTTGAAGCACTTTTCCAGAAGTGTTCCAATGCTCGACACAAGATTTCCATGTTATTTTGTGTTGCCTCTTCACTCAATACCACTCTGTGCTCACTCAGTACAGGAGCTTCTTCGGTGCATTTTTGGCCCCAATAGTCTTCAGTAGGAGCGCCTACAAACCAAGCACGTGTGTCTTGCAACTTCACAGCTAACAAACTCTAATGATGTCTCTTCCTAGTACTGTAACTACCTTTCCATTGGCTAAAACAACACTAAAGCCTGGAAAACATGCAAAAAAAATTGGACAGTGTGTAATCACTATGTCCTGTAGTGGTGTAGGGCCGGCGAGCTGAACCACAGAACATGGAGAGGGACGAGGAAGTTGTTACTCTCCCAGAAGTGTACCACCAGTATCCATATCAGTATCCATAGTTGGAGAGACTCAAAGGGCAAAGTAACAAAGTTTCTTGCTAGTGCATCCCCTGACCCACTTATGTTAACCTTCTTTGCGCTCCTCTGCTTCTTAATTTCTCCGGGAATCAAATCCTGGGTGAGCTCAGTGTTGGAACCTAAACAGGGATGTTGGTTAACGATGTCCTCCATCAGGACCTGAGTGGCTATACAGTTGGTCCAAGCACTGTCTCATAGAAGTAGGTCACATGCTCCCTCATTCATAGTTTTAATGGTGAAACTTCTTTAAACATACCTTCACCCTTGTCAGTCAATTTCCATAATTATCCTCCCTACCCCTCGTTCTGCAACCCTTGTTGCACAATTGGACACATACTCATTTTTTAGAAATACTTTTTTTATGACCCAACCCTGCACTTTTGGTCTTCTCTCCTATGTGGTAATAATGTCAACCAACTTCCCGCAGCTTTTTGGGGATCCTTCATGTATCCAAGGGGGGTTTGGGGCAATCTACAACGCATGTGCCTTGGTGCATCATTAGGGGGGCAACTGTCTTTTCCTGGTTCCCGCAGCTGGCCCCCTGATGACGCCCCACGGGGCATCAGGGGGCCAGCTCCAAGAAGCAGGAAGAGATAGCCGGTTTTCTGATGATGTAAGAGAGGAAGATGGTAGAGCGGGAGTGGTAGAGCCGGACTGGAAGAGCAGCAGTGAAATGGTACTGCAGGGTAACACTGGATTTGAAGCATGTGTGAGTATAATAATGAAGAACAATTCAGCGAAAAAAGGTTAGAGGAGTTTGGAAAAACAATGAGAAAGAGAAGTGAAGTTCCTCTTTAAACTCTTTTTTTTAGAAAAGTCCACTGAATTTTCCATGCCTACTGGAGTTCCTAGTAGTCACTGCATAGCGCCTATATTGACTAAAGAAGGTCTTGGTCACATATGAATTCCTGCTTGCTGTACCAAACTCTCTGTGGCTTCAGGCCTCATTTCCCGTGATTGTCACTCGATAATTAATTCTTCACAAACTAAGATCAGTCCCTAGAGATTGATTTATGGCCTGAGCTGACTGATAGACATCTTTACTTCTACTCACCATGTATGGTAAAGTCAGATTAGACGGCATGTCATGGACAAAGTGCCTGCAAATTCTCAACATTCAGCCACTTAACACAAACATGGCTATCAAGTTCAACATCAATTTAGCACCCAGGGGACCCTCTTCAACTTTGTATGTGACCGCAAAAAATGTTTCTGAGCTCTTTCACTGTTATTTTTGGATTTGTGACCCGACTTAAATTTAGACCACTAAAAGTCATTAGGAGATGTCTTTACTAACGGATGTCTTGGCATTGTGCCAGGAGTCACAGTAGGTTTAAAAGACTAACACTGTTTTCTAATGAAAAATTCTGTGTGTGTGCTGGTGAAGAAGAGGGTCACCAGTAAAGTATAGTTGTATTGTGGACCTCAGTATTAAATTACTGATCTATCAAAGTTGATATTTGCTAGTGGTTGATAGCTATTGGACCAGATTATGATTCCTGAACCTCATAGGATGTACACCCCAGATAGAGAATTGCTATCTTCCTGAGACCTCATAGAACTTACAGACAATTAAGGCCATTTGGACATGCAAGAACAATCTGCCCACCTTCAGGCAACAGGCATCTGCCCACCTACAGGCAACAGGATTGGGAAGCAGACGCACAAACATGATAACGGAGATAAGTTTATTGATCCAAAAAGGGGCAAGATGAGAAGATAAGGGGTGCCAACAGACTTCTCAGGAAGAAGACTGTAATATTCCAAACAAGGTTGATAATACCCATCCATGAAGGTTATATATGTGTAGACACGGGTCATTGTGAACCCGTGAACTTCGTCTAACACTCAGCTTTTCTGAACCAGGATTCCATTAGAGCAGGGATCTCCAAACTACGGCCCTCCAGCTGTTGCGGAACTACATGTTCCATGAGGCATTGTAAAACTCTGACATTCACAGACATGGCTAGGCATGATGGGAATTGTAGTTCCTGAACAACTGGAGGGCTATAGCTCAAATACCCCTGCTTTAGAGCATGGGTGCTCAACCTGTGGCCCTCCAGCTGTTGCGGAACTATAAGTTCCATGAGGCATTGCAAGGCTGTAAGGCATAATGTGACTTGTAGTTCTGCAACAGCTGGAGGGCCACAGGTTGAACACCCATGCTTTAGAGATTGCTAGAGATTTCTTGAATATTGGTACTGATGGTTGCGGCATACTGTGGTCCCAGGGCTGGCATTACTTGGCAGAGCCTGGACCGCGAGTCTAGTAGTGCCTCTGCTCTTGATTCTTAAATAAGTAACTACTAACAGTAATAATCATTTACACTATTTGTAAGGAGGTGGGAAACCACCCATTGACCCCCAATGTAGTGTGTTTTCTTCCCAGTGACCCCCAATCAGGGTTGCCAACCACATATAAATTTACAGACAGTTTGTAAAAATGGGCCAATTTTCAGACTGTCCGTAAATATCCATTACAGACATCAACTGCCCATAAAAAATATGATCACAGATTGGCTTTGGAACTGCTCATGTCATGTCATTAAAAAAAGTAACGGCCGGTTGGCAACCCTGCCCCCCAATGTCTGTGCGCCCACATTTTTTGACTGGTGGGCAACATGAGGTGGTCTCTGTCCACTGACCACCAATGCAAAGGAACCTTCTGCCACTGACCACCAGTGTAGGGGGACCCCTCTGTACTGAGCACCAACGTAAGAGGTCATCTTGCACACTGATCACACTAAAATACTGGGAGTCGTAAATGGAAGCAAAAACTCCCCGAGGCTTGAAAATTATTGCAAGGTTTCCTCCGGGGATAAAAGGTTGAGGAATGGTAATCCAGCAAATTCATAGGGGCATTGGCTGCTGGATACATTGTATGAGCAAACAATTGTCAGATGCACAAAAGATGAGCTAATTCCTTTGGGTATCTTAAAATGTATGTAAATCCAAAACTTTTTTTTTCTTCAGTTTTAGATAGAATAGGAAACAACATGCAGCTACTCTGTCCACTTTTAGGCGATCCCTGAAAACTCATCTCTTCAGGGAAGCCTATCCTGCCTTTAGCTAACAACCGAATCTTCTATTTCTCCCATCAGTTCATCCCTCACACTTTTTGTTCCACCAGCCTCTCCCTATCAGACTATAAGCTTGCAAAATCGCCTGACGTTTTGGCCAATCGGGAAACGGATCTCACGACCTGCTTCCTGATTGGCGGGGAGGAGATTTAGTGTGAAAATAGCTAATATTCATTCGCTATCGTCACACGATCCCAACCTTTTTTGAAGCCCATTCGAGCCTCTGGCTCTAATCACGTGCTTCAAAAAAACACCCCCCCCCCATTGGAATCCATAGTCCGACGCCCTGCATGTAGATCAGGGGGCCGGAGGCATGGATGGGGGGGCAGCACCCGTGTGCCCCTAAGGGACGGGCCGCCACTGCTCCCTTTATATTATAAAGCGCTGCACAAACTGTTGGCACTATATAAATCCTGTATTATAATAAAAATTGGTATTTCAGTGTAGCTGAGGCAGCGTTGTCAGCTCTCTACAGGAAGTTGGGAGTTTGTTGGATGTCTGGCAGATCAAAAAGTATTTTTTATCCTTGCAGTGTTTTTGAATGGATAAGAATGAAGGCTGTGTTAGAAATGCACTGCACTTTTTTCTATTTTGCCAGATACACACTTTAACCACTGCAGCCCTGAAGGATTTCCCCCTTAATGACCAGGCCATTTGTTTGCGATTCGGCACTGCATCGCATTAATTGACAATTGCGCGGTCGTGCAACGTTGTACCCAAACAAAATTGACGTCCTTTTCCCCAGAAATAGAGCTTTATTTTGGTGGTATTCGATCACCTCTGCGGGTTTTAACTTTTGTGCTATAAAAAAAATAAGAGCGACAATTTTGAAAAGAAAAACAAACATTTTATTTACTTTCTGCTATAAAACCTTTCCAAAAAAAATGTAAATAAACAAATTTATTCATCAGATTAGGCCGATATGTGTTCTGCTACATATTTTTGGTAAAAAAAATCGCAATAAGCTTACATTAATTGGTTTGTGCACAAGTCATTGCGTCTACAAAATAGGGGATAGATTTGTGGCATTTTTTATTATTTATTTTTTTTACTAGTAATTTTACGACATTGCGGCGGACAGATCAGACACTTTTTTGGGAACCAGTGACATTATAACAGTGATCAGTGCTAAAAATATGCGCTGTTATTGTACTAATGGCACTGACAGGGAAGGGGTTAACACAAGGGGCGATCAAGGGATTAAATGTGTTCCCTGTGTGTGTGTTTTCTAACTGTATGGGGCACTGTGTGACTGGGGAAACCCACAGATCCGTCTTCCTGCATAGCAGAAAGAGAGGATCTGTGAGATCTCCCCTGTCAGAACAGGGATCGGCCTTGTTTACACAGGCAGATCCCCGTTCTGTCTCTGTGGGGAACGATCGTGGGTGGCTGGGGGACATCGAGTCTGCCCCACCCGCTGATTGGCTCCCATGCTGGCCAATGGGAGCCATCCTGAAGTGTTTTTGCAGGACCTAATTTTCTGACTAATGTTCCACTTTAAATAAACAAAAAAATCTATTTGGGGTTAGGCTTTTATTGCTTTTTTTATATGATGAAGTTTCAAATTAAGTGTAGTGGTCATTCAAAGTATACAGTGTGTTAGTGTAATATGTGCAGAATGATTCCCCCTGATGGCTTTGTTGCTGCATTCCATAGAAGTCGTTTGCATAGACGGCGAGGTAACCTAATCTCACTTCTATATTGGGACTTATGTATATTGATGTATTTAAAATTCCTCTGCCATTAGTCACTGCCATGAAGCAGGATGTCCCTCTGATCCTGTATAGTCAGCCCAGTCTGCTGGATTTTATGTCCAACGCACCTTCTATAAAAAAGTCATTTATTTTCAGTGATGTTTTAATAGGTGCTTAAAAAGCCATTTTCACTGTTGCAATGTTCCAGCATTTTAGATGATTAAATGAAAATTCTGATTAAAGTAGAACGCCAAGCTACATGTTTTGTATAGGTTTTCAGAGTAGAGAAGGGTTAGAACACCTGTCACTTTTTTATTGCTGTCCGTCTCCCCCTCGGGAGTCTTTTCTTTAACCTTCTGTCCTACAGACATGACAGCAGGAAGAAATGGGAAATCTCAACGCTTTTATTGGTACAGGTGTCCCCACTGGAAGATTTCCCCTCTGCTCCTATTCCAGTGACAACCAACAATTTCTGCCCCAGCCAAAATGGTCAGCGTGACAAATAATGAGCGTGGATCTCTCCATCGGGGACACAGGCAACTATAAAAACGCGCATACGTTCTCACTCTTCCCCTACTCTAAAAAGACCCCATACACACTTAGATTTCCTGCAGATTTTTGTGTTCAGATTTACCAAAACCATGTAGTGTAAAGGCCTGCCTGGTTGCATCCAAATGAAACCTCCTAAGGTTTGACCTCATATTATATGGTTTTGGTAAATCTGAAGATAAAAATCTGCAGAAAATCTAATAGTATGTATAGGGTTCTTAAGCTGGCCATTTCCCCATGTAAAATTTTGTTTGATTTTTAATTGTAAGAAAATCTCTTCAATTTTCTAACCGTTAGTGGGAGAAAATTGATGTTCATTCTCAACTGCAGTGGCAGGATGGATTTCTTTTTCAACACAGTGGTTAGCACTTCTGATTTGCAGCAATGGGGTCACTGGTTCGAATCCCAACCATGGCACTACCTGCCTGGAGTTTGCATGTTCTCTCTGTGCCTGCGTGGGTTTCCTCCCACAGTCCAAAGACATGCTGGTAGGTTAATTTGATCCTAAAAATCTGCAGAAAATCGAATAGTATGTATAGGGTTCTTAAGCTGCCCATTTCCCCATGTAAAATTTTGTTTGATTTTTAATTGTAAGAAAATCTCTTCAATTTTCTAACCGTTAGTGGGAGTAAATTGATGTTAATTCCCAACTGCAGTGGTAGGATGGATTTCTTTTTCAACACAGTGGTTAGCACTTCCGATTTGCAGCGATGTGGTCACTGGTTCGAATCCCAACCATGGCACTACCTGCCTGGAGTTTGCATGTTCTCTCTGTGCCTGCGTGGGTTTCCTCCCACACTCCAAAGACATGCTGGTAGGTTAATTGGATCCTGTCTAAATTGATCCTAGTACAGTATGTATGAATGTGAGTTAAGGACCTTAGATGTAAGCTCCTTGAGGGTAGGGACTGATGTGAAGGTATAATACCCTATATTACCAAAAGTATTGGGACAACTGCCTTTACACGCGCATGAACTTTAATGGCATCCCAGTCTTAGTCCGTAGGGTTCAATGTTGAGTACAATAGGAGGATCCCCCTACAAGGGTTTTATGGCAGCAGTGTTTAATAAAGGTATAATTAATATAAAAAAAAATACTAATTTTTAAGTATCAAAATGTATTTTGTGTTTCCATAAATATGTACACACTAGAGAAATAAAAAAAACATGAGCTCTGGTTGTGCAAACAAGGGACCTATGCATCATTATATAATGTTACAGTGAGAAGGATCGTATGCGATACAGCCATAGCTGCGTCGATTCCCCAACGCGTTTCCACCTTTAAAAGGTTTGTAGGTCTTCCTCGGGGAAGTGTCCTTTACTACAAGGATACCAAAGTAGAAAATACTTATGTATTTACTCAGAAGTCAAACATATATAATATTTATACACGTACAAGACTTATATTTTGTATTTACAAGAGGGTTCAATATTGAGTTGGCCCACCCTTTGCCCAACTCTTCTGAGAAGGCTGTCCACAAGGTTTAGGAGTGCCTATGGGAATGTTTGACCATTCTTCCAGAAGCGCATTTGTGAGGTCAGGCACTGATGTGGACGAGAAGGCCTGGCTCGCAGTCTCTACTCTAATTCATCCCAAAGGTGTTCTTTTGGGTTGAGGTCAGGACTCTGTGCAGGTCAGTCAAGTTCCTCCACCCCAAACTTGCTCATCCATGTCTTTATGGACCTTGCTTTGTGCACTGGTGTACTGTCATGTTGGAACAGGAAGGGGCCATCCCCAAACTGTTCCCAAAAAGTTGGGGGCATGAAATTGTCCAAAATGTCTTGGTATGCTGACGCCTTAAGAGTTCCCTTCACTGGAACTAAGGGGCCCAGCCCAACCCCTGGAAAACAGCCCCACGCCATAATCCCCTCTCCGCCAAATGATTTACACCAGTGCACAAAGCAAGGTGCATAAAGACATGGATGAGTGAGTTTGGGGTGAAGGAACTTGTCTGGCCTGCACGGAGTCCTGACCTTGACCCCATAGAACACCTTTGTGATGAATTACAGTGGAGACTGCGAGCCAGGCCTTCTCGTCCAACATCAGTTCCTGACCTCACAAATGTGCTTCTGGAAGAATGGTCAAACATTCCCATAGACACTCCTAAACCTTCCGGAGAGCCTTCCCAGAAGAGTTGAAGCTGTTATAGCTGCAAAGGGTGGGCCAACCCAATATTGAACCCAACAAACTAAGACTGGGATGCCATTAAAGTTCATGTGCATGTAAAGACAGGTGCTCCAATACTTTTGGTAATATAGTGTATATACAGTATGTAAAGCGCTGCATACATTGAAGTTGCTGTATACCTACCTGTAATAAATAAATATTAGAAATCAGAGCATTTACATTAATTCCAAAATTGAATGTTAAAAGCTTACAGCCCCTTATATGTGTTGTTGCAATGTTTTTATTTTTTCAAGCTCTTTCCCCCTTTATTTGTACCTTCTAATCCTGTGAATAGCATACTTCTTGTCCCGGGGGGGGGGGGGGGGGGCAAC